>PVHP010010842.1:0-44282 GCA_004024765.1 Zapus hudsonius | reverse complement strand
GCCCTGGGATGTGGCTCCAAGGAAGTAACCAATCAAGAGGCATACAGATACAGGAAAGGAGCCAATAGAAATACCACACACCCTGTGACCTGAGCTGTATTATAATTAGATAGCTTCTGTCTATAAATACCCTGCTCCTTTGTTCTTCGGGGCTCCATCTTGCCTGGACATTCATCTGCCTGCTTGTGGAGCCCAACTGTGCAGCCGAAGAATAAAACGCCTCTTGCTTTTGCATTTGCTGGTGTGGTTATTGGAGTTTTGGGGTACGCTCTCCTGAGAGAGACCTTGGGGGTCTTTCACCATGGCCACAACAACTCAAGCATTTTGGGCATCATAAACTTACTTTCATCTTCTCAGTTTCATGCAATGGCCTCTCAGAGTCTTATTTCAGGCACTTGGAACCTGCCACCTGTTGTGTGGCCTCAGCAGCTTTCTTGAACTCTGATGCAAAACTCCATGAGTCCTCTTTCTTGGAATTTGCATGCCTGTATCCAGTATCACAGGAAGGATCCTGCCAAGTTCTGTTGCCAGCTCAAGATATAACCTGCCCCTCTTTGCCCTCCTATAGTTAGTTGTCTATGTGGTGACTCTGTGAAAACATTTCCTTATATGGTTGTCTTCTGGTTAGTAACCTCCTTTAGTGACACTTTCAATTCCATTTTTCTCTTTTTAAAAGAACTTGATTTTACAAGATGAAACTTTTGATGAGTGATTCTTATCCTGGAGGCACTGGCACCCTTGTTTTTGTCTATAGCAGAGCATTAGGATTCTCTTTAATGGACTGAATCCCTTTAGTAATTACAACTGCTTTTGGACTACCTTGTCTGAAACCTTAAAGGACTTCTTCATGCTCCTTTCCACATCAAACTATACATCTTTCTACTCCATTTCTTGTTTCTCTCTCTCTCTTCTCTCTCTCTCTTTCTCTTTCTCTCTCTCTCTCTCTCTCTCTCTGTCTCTCTCTCTCTCTGTCTCTCTCTCACACACACACTCCCTCTCCCTCCCTGCCTCCATCCCTCCCTCCCTGAATAAGAGAGCAGTGAACAGTAACTATGTGTGGCAGCTTGAATGTAAATGGCTCCCATTACCTCAGGTGTTTTGAATTAAGCTTCCTATTTAGTCCTGAGTAGGTGCAGTCATTTGGAGGTGGTGCAGCCTTGTGGTTTTAAGTGTATTGCTGGGGCTGACTTTGTGGTTGAGGAGTGCAACCCTACTGTGTGTTCACTGCCAGCTCATGCTGGTTGTTCTCTCTGCTATGGATGTGTGATGAAGTAAGCCAGCTTTCTCTACCATGATGAAGCTTCCTGTAGAAACCATAGGCCTGAAATAAACCTTCTCTTCCTTTAAGATGCAGGTTGTGATGATTAAGTTTTGATGTCAACTTGACCTTTCAAGTAATCTTGGGTGGGTCTCTGAGGATGTTTACAGGAAGGAAGGCTCTCAGTAGGGGGAAAGATATAAGGAAGCTCAAAGAAGCTAAAAGTAAACATCCTTTCCTGTGTGGGCAGTGCAGGAAGGAAATTCCAGAGACTCAGGAAGTCATTAAGTCTGGGAAAGAGTTGCAAGACCCCACCCTAGGGCTATATAAAGAGGAAGAAACTCTTCTTGGCTCCTGCCTATTTTGTTGTTCTGTGTGTGGTGTTGGAGATGGGCTTCTCTCTCTGCTTGGACCTGTAAAGAGGGCCAGCCTCTTTCACTGTTACAGAACTTCCCTTCAATCTGTAGTTTCAATAAATAATTTCCTCCCCCAAATTGTACCTGGTTTGAAGATTCATCCCAGCGTCGTGTGGCTGACTAAGACACAGGTGTTTGGTCCCAGCAACAAGAAGCTAACTACAACACTATAATAACCACCTGAATGCTAATATTTCTTTAAATTTTCTCTGCCAAACAAAATAAGCCATTAATTTTGAATTCAATTTAGCCTCTTAAATTCTCAGAACATTAACAGAAAGATGTCAGATTTCTTGACAAAATGTAACAAGAACTGGCAGCTAGCCCAGTGGCCCACAGAGCCGTTCTTTTCTAGAGCCTCACATGCTAGGCCTGTGGTCTTCTGAACTCCATGCTTCATGGCAGCAGCTAGAAAGGTTCTTTTCAGAGACCTTCGCTAGGGCAACCTGTATTCTTGGCTATATCATGCAAAGCATTTCAGACAAGCCTATATGAGGCAGAATTGGAATTTGTTACATGAGATTACAATATAGATTTTACGCATAAGGGTTAAGAAAAAAGGTGTTTAGAAAAGATATGGCCACAGAAGGGTATGGGCTTGACTAGAGTCAACTGCATCTTGGGGTGGAGGCTACTAGCTTCCAGCCAATCACTGCCCAGAGAGCCATTGGCTCTCTGCAGATTCTGGTAGTCACTTACGAGAGCCATGCTTATATTCAGTTATAGGTAAGAGAAAGCATTGTGACTACATTTAATCAGAGGTGCATTCATCTTCAGCAGTGAATTTCTCCGTCCCTTGCTCTTTTTCTAGAATCTTCTATCTTGAAGGAAATACACTCAATTTCCTTATATACCTGACATCTATATTTAGATGCACACATCATCAAAGACCAGAGCATGGGGTCATCGCCCTCAGGAAGTGATCTTTTTGAGATATACTTTAAACAAAGCCACTAAGCTTCTATGTGATAGATCAGAGCAACAGGACTTATCTTGTTCCTGGAATTCCTTTTGAACTATGAGTTATTTTTTCTCAGCAAATATTGAAAAGTATGCTCCTTGAGGGTAAGAGTTCTTCATAGCATGAATATATTATTTGGCTCAGAGCTATAACGAGTTAAAATGTGATTCAAGGACGGGTCTTATATGGAACAGTGAGTGATAGTGCTGTCTTTAATAAGCAACCTGATGTTTTCATTTGTACATATAGTTAATAATATTGTTATTCTGTAGTTGTAGAATAGATTAAAAACCATGCTCTGTATATGTAACTTATTAGAGAATAGCAAAGCTATTTGTCTGAAAAAATAGCCTGTTTGTCTTTCAGAGTATCATAGGACATCAGACCTGAAACATACAGTGAGTAGTACTCACCTTCCATTGAGATCCTGAAATAGAAGATGTGGTTATTTTTTCTGCTTATGGTTTTAATTTTATGTTTGAAGAGAATGAAAAGAATCAGGTGACAGGTTTTACTTCAGTATAAAGGACAGGATTGCAGGTCCCTGAAATCAATGGCTGTCAATCAAAGCCAAGACTTTGGTGATATGCATGAATAATTGAAGGCTGGCTTGTTAACTGCAGAAGTGAAGTTAGCCGTGCAGAGAGACACATTGTCAATTGCCAGCAATTTACTATGTTTTTGAAAACCACAGGCAGCAATTTACAGAAAAGATTAGGCCAGTTACTGTACACATGTGACATTTTCTTGATTTAAGATGTCAATCTGGAATGCTGTAAACTGACAGCTGGAGTTTAGAATGAGGTTATAAAGTTTATGGCGAAATGCTTTTCCCTGAGAACTTCTGTATTTCTATATGGGAGACCCCTGAGCACATACCTCCTGCTGGGGCCAAATATGTGCATTTGCAAATGACATTGTCATGGAAAGGTGACTGCTTTTTCCTGGGACCATCACACACCTTTGCATTACTCAGTGCACTAATGCACTTGGAGCCCATTAGAATATGGGAATGATTGTTCAGTTATTAAACAGAAAGCACCATGACTGCATTTAATCTTACCTTAAGTCACCCTGGTGAATCTAATTTCTTCACTATTACCCCAGAATTCTTATAATATTTAGCGGTTTTTCAACTATGAGTTAACCAAAACATCACTATTAGTGACCACAGAATTAATTGCTACTGGGTAAAATCCACTGGTGAAGAAGCAAATTAATGAGCAAATGGTATAAACAGGGAGTCTGCACAGCCTCAAAGATGTTCCCTCAGCATATTACTAATTGCCAATGAGAAGGATTATGTGGAAGACCCCTCCCACAGGTAGATAGGGCATGGCCTCAGACAGTGACCTCACATCACATTGTCAAAGACACTCCCAGGCCAGAGCCTTGCCATTCCCCGCAAGCAACAACCTTTAAAAGGCCTAATTCAAAGTTGGGACACTTTCTTCCTCTTTTTCCTGTCCTGACTGCTGGGCTGGAGGTGGGCTGGGCCAGACCAGGTGGTGAGTTTTAGTTCCCCCCCCTGCTCTGATCTCATTACCAGGATCAGAGAGAGGGGAAGGAGAAGACAACCTTCTCTTTATTGTGTATGTTATTTTTTTCACTTTTTGGTGATTCTGTGCACTTTTGATGATGATTTGTAAACCTCACCAACAACATGGTGTTTGGGCTGCTCCCACTGTCCCATTCCCCCTTCCCTTAACTGACTCTAATCTAGAATAAACATGTGATAAGAAAATACTCTTGTCAAGGTTGTCCAATTTATTGGCATTCTGAGACATGAACTCTGGGAAAGTGCAGCGTAAAGCCCAGGGCTTTGGCTCCTCTGCCCAGTTCCCACTACACTATGTTGATTTTAACATATCTTCACATTCTTTGGTACCTGCCTTCCAGTAATTTTACTTCTTTTCATTCTCACTGGACTTAGGATCTACTTCCAAAGAATAGAGCATAGAGAAAGAGAAATCTGGTAACATTTGTTATATTGGAAATGACCACCACAAGAGAGACCACTCTGAAAGAAAGGCTTTAATAGGAGGAAATGCAAGCTGCCAGGCTATTTTCACCAAGGATGAAAAAAAAAGCTCAGGAATTTAAGGGAACACCATGTTGGAGGAAAGGGCCAGGTGGCCTGGAATGGGGAAGGGATGTTCTTTTCTGCCAGACAGAAACACAGCAGGTGGGGGGCTTTATCTCAAAGGCAGGCTTTGGTTTCCGTTTTGGTTTAGGTGTTGAAGTTGTTGAAACTTCTCTTGAGGCTGGTTGGGGGAGGGGACCGAGGTGTTGCCTGAGTTCCCACCTAACAACAACATTGCCATGTCAGAAATCAGCATTACACAGATTAAACCACACTAGTCCCATGCGGCCCTCTATGAAGTGATAAGAGGTCATTTCACCTCTGCAATATTTTCCTCCACTTGCCTGAGTACCTTCTGCCTACCTACATTTCAATAGCAAAGTCACTATGATCTAAGACGGGCTAGCTTCACTATATGCCTTACCAACTGGGGGCCTCTGCAGGCAGACACCGGGCCCTATTCATATTCCAAATCTTGGGACAAATCACATGATTGGCATGGAGAAGATCTATGTCAGTCACATAATTTTATAACAATCTATAACCTTGTTATGTGGTCATGGGTATATGAATACAAAACATGAAAAAGCTAAGCATGGTGCCATTTTAGAATGTACTGGAAAGCTGCATCATGACCAGAGGCTTGAGGCATTATCATTGGAGACTTTTCTAGGGGTTGTCCTGTCCAGCCATATAAATTTTTAAAAATAAAACTTGTTTAGTTATTTATATGTTTTACACACAGAGATGCTTAAACACATGTTTGTGTATAATCTAATGTATTTTAGCATATTTTCCTAATGAAAATTTTATTATCTGTTTACTCAGGAAACACTCAAGTCCATGAAAGATCCATTTGTAAAAGAGTTCAGCCTGGGTATAAAATGAAAATACCAATCTTTTTTTATCAACATAAATTATCAAGTATTTTGCTGTTTTCAGTTCTATGGGTTTGAAAATATATTCTATTAGATTGCAAAGGAATTTGAAGAATAAAAATACTAATGCAAGTTTTATTCAAAATCTTTATTTGACAGAACTTCAAGATCCCCAAAGGAATATGAGAGAGAAAAATAAATTCACACTTCAATCACAGTACAAATTTACCTACATTTAGTGAACTACACCCTTTTTACATTTTCTTTCCCAAGGGGAAATGTTTCATCTGCCTCATTCTGCAGTGAGAGGCCCAGAGACTTAGCCAAAAAGAAAAAAAATAATAATCCTTAGTAATGGGAGCCGAGTGGCTCCAAAAGGTTTCTCAGAGTGTGTGCAAGGAAGATGTGAGGAGTGAGGCGAGAGACAGAAGCTCTGACTTCAGAGCCTCACTCTGTTGCTCAGCAGCAACAGCCAGGGAACTGAGCAACTAACTCACTCGCCTCTGCAAGCCTCAGTTTCTGCTTCTGCGAAGACTACTCGCAACTTCATAGGATTGACTTAGGCATTATTTATTTGAAGGCTAAAATGTTTCACACAATAAATCTTTGTTCTTTTACAGTATTTTCAAGATTAAAAATAAAATCATTTCAAAAGCAACACATTCTTTATGAAAATATCTGGGATGATTTCTTCTGCATTTCTGTTACTAGTGAATTGCATCTCTCACCATTCCTGAGAAGTGAGCTAGCTCTGTGATGAAGTCTACAGATTATTGTGGGCATTTCCTATTTTGGGTAAAATGACACATTCTGAAAACCAGATCTGCATCCGTAGTTCAGGCTTTTCTCTGAAGTCTCATAGTTCTTGCGTGGATGCCTCAGGGTCAGTGACAGCTAAGTGGACACAAGTGCCCTCTCCAGCTGTGCTGTGCTCCGTCTGCCCTCTACTATTGGGCAGTGTGAACCAGCTCCCCTCCCTCTTTGCTATCTGCATGCTTATCGCTAGGCCTGATCACAGTGCATGCCATGTGATAGGTCCTCGATGACATATGAATGATGGAAGTAATGAACGATGAGAGGATGAAGACGTCTTTTTCTCAGATTGGAAGAGGCAACTACAAAGGAAATAACTAGATCATCAGTAAAACTAAACGGCATCACTGAATGAGTGCCAGGTCCTTGAACAAAGTATTATGAATCTGTCCAACAGCAGTGCAGGATAGTTATAAGTAGCCTATGGGAGCCAGGAACCACAGATAACAGAGGGACGGCCGTCCAGAAAGCCCATCAAATGCCAGTGTTGTTGTGCCCAGGGCCCCTTGTCTGTGAGCTGTCCTACTGTTTGTCATGAAAGCCTTCATTTTCAGCCACATTACTACAGGCAACCAGACAGAACAGCAGCCAACCAGGAGATATTGGCCATATTCTCTTCAGGTAGAGACCCATTACTAACCTGCCTGTCGTTTAGGCAGCCTGTCGTTTGAGAGAATGTGGAGAGAGCTTGAGCATATACATTCATGTTCCCAAACACCAGAGCAAGTGCCACCAATGCAGCCAAAACAGGACAGGGGTGATCCATGCTCATTAATGGTGCAGGGACAAAAACCTTCAATGAATTAAGTGACTTCTGTTCAGCTTAAATAAAGTCATGGAGTTCAAAAGTAATTTTATAATACTTTTCATGTTCCTTACTTCTCTGAAATAGGGAAAAGTCTTCCTGGTGGGGGATATGCCAGAAACAGCAGAGAGGGAAGGGACAAACACAAGAAGGAAGATAGTTATGTCAGTGTAAATCTATGGTATAGAATCTTTAAATTTTCCTACAGGCAGGAATTAGAAAGAGATGGGAAGAACAGAGAGGAGAGGAGAAGAGAGGGTATGGGAGGGGAGAGGAGAGGAGGGGAGGGAAAGGGAGGGAGAGGAGAGGAGAGGAGAGGAGGGGAGGGGAGGGGAGGGGAGAGGAGAGGAGAGGAGAGAAGAAGAGAGGGAGAGGAGGGGAGAGGAGAGGAGAGGAGAGAAGAAGAGAGGGAGAGGAGGGGAGAGGAGAGGAGAGGAGAGAAGAAGAGAGGGAGAGGAGGGGAGAGGAGAGGAGGGGAAGAAGAGTGGATAAAAAGACAAATTCATGAAGAAAAAGTGAGGCATGAACAGAAACTGTAAGTTTGTTGTGATTACTACAATCACAATGTAAAGATGTTGGGACAAAGGAGAGGGAAGAGTAGAGAAAAGAGGAGTGTATGTGAGGAAGGAACTAGGAGAGAAAGAACTCCAAATGTTATTCTGTATTGGAGGCTTTGCTCAGGGAAGCTAGAAGGAACACAGAATTCACACTATACAACTGATAGGATGTCCTAGTTTAAGTTCATGGGGAATTCACAGTAGCTCAGAAAGGAGTCTTTGGAGGAGAGAAATAATCCTTCTTATCCATGGACCTAGGTCTCAAAGTAAACAAATATGAAGAGATCACCTTAGAATGGTATCTTGATGCATTAAGCATATGTCCAATATGACATTGTGCCATGTGTCAAGAGAGTTATATTTTAAATTATAGTGTATGCAAAGACAGGCACACAGATCAATGGAATAGACCATAAAATCCATCTCTAAATCCAAATGACTACGCCTACCTCATCTTTGACAAAGTGTCCAAAAAATAGACACTGGAGAAAAGACAGCATCTTCAACAAATAGTGCTGGAGAAATTGGATGACCACATATAGAAGAAGAAAGTTTTTTTTCCAATTCTCTTACCCTGTACAAAAGTAAACTCCAAATGGATTAAGGACCTCAATTTAAAACCTAAAACTCTACAAAATCTAGAAGAAAAAGCAGGTAGAACAATCCACAACATAGCCATAGGGAAAGACTTCCTGAATAAGACCCCAGAAGCTCAGGAAATTAGATCAATATTCAACCACTGGGATCTCAGGAAACTAAAATGTTAGTATATAGACAAGTAAACCACACCAGAGCCGATAGACATTTCACAGAATGGGAGAAAATTTACACCATCCATACCTCACAAAAGGTCTAATATCTAGAATTTTAAAAGAACTGAAAAAAACTAAACAATAAAAAAGAACAGCCAAATAAAAAATGGAGTAGAGAATTGTTCAGAGAATCCTCAAAGGAAGAAACACAAATAGCCATTGCACACTGAAGGAGAAGTTCAACATCTTTAGCCATCATATAAATACAAAGAAAAATGACTCAGATTTCATCTCACTGCAGTCAGATGGCATACATCCAAAAACTGAATGACAACAAATGCTAGCTATGGGAAAAGAGGAACCCTTACCCACTTCTGGTGGGAGTGCAAACTTGTGCACCCACTTTATAGAGACTCCTGAAAAAATGAAAATAAATATACCATTTGACCCAGCTATACCACTTCTGGGCATATTCTCTAAAGACACCACTTTTGCTACAGAGAATCTTGCTCAGCCATGTTTGTTGCAGCTTTATTTACAATAGCTAGAAACCAGAATCAGCCCAGATTACCATTAACTGATGAATGGATAATAAAGATGTCCACATACACAATTGCATTCTTCTCAGCAGTAAGGTAAAATGAAGTAATGAAAGTTTCAGGAAAATGGATGGAGTTGGAAAAATTCATTCTAAGCACGATCACACAGACACAGAAAGACAAACACCTCATGTGCTTTCTCTTATGAGGTTCCTAACTGGGACCAGTTGGAGAGGTAGTTAGTACCAGGCATAAAACTAGAATGAGACCAGAAGAGAGAAGAAGGGTGGTGGGACAAGAGGAGGGACTTTCTGATGGATTGGGGGAGAGAATTTCCAAGTCTTCCTCCTACCCAAAAGTCAATTTATTTTCCAAATTAAATAAAATTTGTAGTATATTTGTCAGGGAGAGTATTATAAAAAGTTGAAGGGAATAGTTTAAGGACAAAAATCACTAGAAAACAAAGCCAGACATCAGACAAACATTTCAATCTTTGATGAGCTAGATCTTTGAAGCATAACCCTGGGTTGTGCAAAGATCTCCTAGTAATTGTCACCTCTTGTTTGTATGAGACAAGCCGACTTTGGAAATATGCCTGCTACTCTGTGCAGCAGGAGGTGTATTCAAATGAGCTTCCATTCTCAGCCTCCTTTGAGAGAACCAGGTGACTTCTGCCAATTTTCCACTCACAGAAAGACTTCAACAGAAAGACACCGGTATAACTGCTCAGTGATAGAAATGAAGCCTGGAACCTCGTGCACAGAAATAAAATAAAGAGATCCCCCAATCAGCACATCTCACAGGAATTATTCCTCACAGCTGCATATAGTGCTGTATCTACAGGGACCCTCCCTATCCACCTTCCTGTTCTTCGGAGTCTGAATGCACTCTAGGACTTCTTATGCCTATAAAGGAATCCATGGTGAACTCCATTCAGACATCAAGATGCCCAATGACAATGAAAATAGTGGAAGAAGAGGCCTCCATAAGATTGAGCCTCAAGGGTCCAGAGATTCATCAAGTTGGAGGTCCTTCATACAACAAGCACTCCAAGGTGAGGGAGGGGGAAGAATACACAATGGAATCTAAGGGTCAGGTTTCTTTGAGCCCATGACACAATGTACCACCATCTTATATAACAATTATGCTGACAGAAAGTTTTTTTTTCAATCTAGAAAGATCTTCCAAGGACATTTTATAAGCTACTGGTCATACCATAATATTTTTTTAAAAAATAAGACAACTCACAGAATAAGTTCTGCCTTTTCAAAACTATTTAAATCTCAGAAATATACTTCTTTAAAGAAGTGATCTTAGAAAAACCTTTTGATAATGACTCGTACTAAAAGGAACCAAGATTTCAGAAAAGAGAAAGGTCACATTATGCTTTATAAAGCAATGGTGAATGAGACAGAGGATGGAGTTTTATGAAAAACAACAAAACCGAAAAACATCATTTGCAATATTTTCTCACATTTATTATTTCAAAAAGTAAGTTTCCCCTATGTTATCCTTACAAGTTCATGCTTATACTCTTAATTTTTCCTTCCCAGAGACTGACCTGAGCTCTAGGGACAGGGATGCAAAAAGTTGGGGCGTGGAAATGGGATACATACAGGGAGTCACAAAGAGGCTGACATAATTTGAGATGGATTGTTATGTCAATTACATTCCATCTAAACCACCTGGGGAGATAGCTCAGTGGTTAAAGTCACTGGCTTGCAAAGCCTGACAGCCCAAGTTCAATTTCCCAGCACCCACATAAATCCAGATGCACCAAGTGGTGCATGCCTATCTGGAATTCATTTACAGTGGCAAGAGGCCTTGGCATAAGCATTCTTTCTTTCATTCTCTTGCTCTCTCTCTCTCTCTCTCTCTCTCTCTCTCTCTCTTTCTCTCTTTCTCTCTCCTTTCAAATAAACAATAAAGTATTTTTTGAAACACTTTCTGTGCAGAAGTTTCCTAAGAGCACCTTGGACCTAAATATGTGAACCCCTAACAAATCCAAGGACAGTGGGTGTCATGGGTAAATCAGAGCTGCATCTGCCTGTTCTGATTATGCCATGAGACCACCAAGAAATGGAATGTCTATGGATGCATCTGTCAGTTTTTTTTTTCATACTTGTTCCAAGTTAATGTTCACAACAAAACACACCTTGTGGTAATGACTGCAGACCATGTTGCTTGATAAACACTCCCTCCACAATTAAATGACCTTTTGCTAGGGTCCCCAAAGTAGAACCTCTTTTCCAATAGAGACAGTCAATCACCAACCCCCCACATGACGAAGCCTGATAGTCCGATTGTGTAAATTCATATTAAGGAACTAAAGTGCTCCATAAGGTTTGGGTCCCCCTGATGTCAACGTTCTTAACTCTCCTTTGATCCACCTTGATATTAAAGGAAGGTCCAACTCTCTTGCCTCTGAAGGATGCCGTAGTCTCCAATAAGAGCTGGACTTGCTTAGAAATCACTCCCAGAGAAAAGGCTACCTTTAATCTCAGCAGTGTGCTCCTACAACTGAAGGCCTGTCCCCTATAAGGCAGAACATTTCTCATACAGCCACCCCCCACCCCGCAAAAAAAAAAAGCTGATTAAGAAGACTTCTAACCTCAAAGAATGAGATGAGATTTTGAGGCTTATGGACAGGGAGAAAAGATCTCAGGCTGGGCCTGAGGGCACTAACACATAAAGACAGTTCAGTCACCAAAGGGTCTGAGAACGAATAGGAGACAAGGAGGCATGGGAAAAGTCCAAGAGCCATGCAACAGAGAGGATAAAATATGTCTATCAGTGGCACAGTGAAGCAGGCCAATGCTATTAAGGATTCAAAAAAGTCATCCAGGAGAATTAATGGCTGGTTTTGACAGTGGGTTCTGATTATGCCATTGACACTTATATAACCAAAAGAATTCAGTGTGTTCCTTCTGACACCTTCATGCCAGTTCAAGTTACATATGCTCTCTGCTTTTGAGCAGGAAGAAGGCGTGTTTGTTTCTCTTTAGTGCCTAAGAATGTTAGAACACAGTATGTTAAGTATTTTCCTAACTCTTCACATGATTGAAAATGCCAGAGACTATCATGTAGGAAAGGGAAAAAAAAAAAACAGCCTCATCTTCTAGATGTGAGAAAATTGCAAATGGGATGACACAAATGTATTGTGTTAAGATTGCAAAAAAAAATACTTTAAGTATTTAGTGTATTTTATTGATACTCATAAAGTTAAAAACATATGTCATCCTACTGGGTAAAAATGACCTAAGAGTGCCATGGGAATGTGTGAATCCAGATGACCATGCTTAAAGATCAGCACTCACACATGTAGCTCTCTGTAGCTGAGACAACACAATGCTTTTACAGTCTATGAAATCATTGCACCTCACTTGCTCTCTGCTGTGTTTGATAGCTTAATGTGTTTAGGACTGCATTCAGGAACACAGCACCAGCATCATCTGAAGACTACCCTGGCATGACATTCCCAGACGCAGCTATGCATTGCTGAGCATTGAGCAAGAGCAAATCCAAAAAGCCAACACTGAGGAAGATGGACATCACAGAATTATCTTCATCAAAATAATTAAGTCTTTGGGAGGATCAATGAAGACAAACTGTTACATATAGCCTTGTCTGCTGAATGCCTTAACAAATTCTTTGGAATCTTCTTTCTAAAAACTTACTTCTGCTTAAGCTTATGATACAGTATTCTAAGCTTGATGTCAGCAATTCCTTTTGCTTTTAAACTCATGCATAGGAATGGCTCCTAGTCCCAGAGCAGGCTGCAGTCAGCTGGCCCCGGTTTAGCCAAAGGTCGTAGCACAGTCCTGTGATTGGAGGAACTGCAAGCTTAGGAACCTGAGGTAGGAAAATCGTCAGCCTAGGCTACATAAGAGACCCCGTTTCGAGAATTTTTTACTTTTTGGCATGTGTATGTGTGTTTTATGTACATCCATGTATGCATGCATATTTGAGTGTGAGGACATTTGTGGGGGATGCGTGAGCACATGTGTGCACATACAGCAAAGGCCAGAAATCGATGCCACATGTCTTCTTCATTCACTTCCCACGTAAAGTTTTGAGACACATTCTCTTACTGAACCTGGAGCTCACCAATTCAGGTAGACTAGCTAGTCAGCAAGCCCCAGGGCTTTCTCCTACTCCACCTCCTCGGCACTGGGATTACAGGCACACGCCACCATGCCTAGTACTGTGTGTGGATTCTACTGATCTGAGCTCAGTCCACCTAGTTTGGCAAGCACTTAAACAATCCACTAAGCTATCTCTCCAGAAGTTAACTTGTTTAACTAAAGATAATTCATGTTCATCAAAAAAGGCTTGGGCAATTCTCTTCCTCTGACTCTGGCCTTCACTAAAGCTCTTTAGCCCTTTCTTTGGGTCACCAGTCTCTCCTTTCAGATCTTACAGTGAGTAGCAAGCCTATCCCATGGCCCTGAATGAAATCATGTGCTTACAAGCACCCTGCACTAACTTTATTATCTTCTCCTTCATCAGGGAGCCATTGCCAACATTTCTTCGTTTCAGTCTGCCATCTATTCTTTTGTGGCCTTCAGAATGACATGCATATCACATTTAAATGAATGCTGAGGACTAAGACCTCAGGCAGGGCATGCAAGTCCTTCACATTTGTTTCCGATTTAAAGTGGTAGGTTTCATAGCTAAGTCCTTCAAAACAGCATTCCCAGACAAGCTTTTGTCATCTCAACTCACTCCCAGTTCCTAGACATTCAGGTTTATGCCTCTGAGGACCTTTTTGAAAAATTCAGTGGATCAGACACTCACCTAATAAAGTAAGAGGGCTGAGGAGGACTCCAAAGGGGCAATGTCTGGCCATTACTAAAAGCAAAATAATGGCTACATATTGATTGTAAATATTGATCTGGCCTTTTTCTTTCTGAATGCCTTTATGATGCTTATTTAAAATAGTTTCCCAGAAAACAATATGAATTTTAAAAGCCTTCATTCCTTCTTGTCCGCAGTGTTGAACATAAGGCAGGGGATTTACTTCTATCCTTACCCATGAAGAGATCCACACCATAAGTGAGTGTTTTATGCCAGTGTCATTTACAACTTCGAGATCTGATTTTGAAAATGTTCTCAATAAATACATTGAATTAACCACCAGAGAGGAATTATGTAGCAGAGTCTGTAGATAGGATGTTTAATTGCCCTGTGAAAGTTAGTATATCTCTGCTTTTTAGGAATATGCCACTTGCTATGTAAGGCCTACAGCTACAAAGAAAAACAAAGCACAATTCCATACTGTGATGGTTAGGTTTTGTTGTCAACTTGATCTTTTTAATTACCTCTTTGAGGCTGTTTACAGGAAGGCAGCCTCTCAGCAAGGGGAAGGATGTAAAGAAGCTCAAAGAAGCTAGAAGTAAACATCCTTTCCTGTGTGGGCAGTGCAGGAAGGAAATTCCAGAGACTCAGGAAGCCATTAAGTCTGGGGGAAGGGTTGCAAGATCCCACCCTAAGGCTATATAAAGGGGAAGAAATTCTCTCCTTGTCCTCCTGCCAGTTTTCTGTGTGTGTGTGTGTGTGTGTGTGTGTGTGTGTGTGTGTGTGTGTGTGGTGTTGGTAATGGGTTTTTCTCTCTGCTTGGACCTGTGAAAGAGGACCAGCCTCTTTTACTTTTATGGGACTTCCCCTGGATCTGTAGCTCAAATAAATTGTTTTCCTCCCATAAACTGCGCCTGGTTTGAAGATTCATCCCAGCAGCATGTGGCTGGCTAGCACACATACCTTCCAGGTTTTCCAGCATAGAGGAAGGAGAAGGATGAGTGGATCTATAAAAGGAGGTTTACAGAGCTGGGTCAGACCCCCTGGGCGATAACATGAGGCAGGTTGAATGGCAACTGAATGATTTTATTTGGCATTTTCTCACATTTGGATGACAAAGCTTTCTCTCCATTTCCTGGGACAAAGTCTGTGGTTTTCCTACTTTACTAAAAGCTAGAAATGCATTTTCAACATTGTGCTGTAACATGTAGAGAAAATAGAACAGAAACTGGAGCCCACAGGGGTTTCTTCATGCTCCAAAAGATTTGATGGGCAGAGGACATACCCGGCTAGAATTTGCCACAGGCTCTCAGAAGAGACACACTGAATTGCTTTGGTGACATAAGTGCTTCACAGGGACATTCCAGAAAGGCTGTATGAGCCCAGGAACATATTTGTCGTTTTGTTTTGTTTCTCATATTTAAAAAAGGCAATCAATTTGTCAACTGTTTTAGTTGGACTTTTGTAATCCTTGTATCTTGATGAGAGAAGCTTGCAAGTGTTAATATTCCAGACGACCAGGTTTCATTGCCATGACCTTTCCAGAAACTGTTGGGAAGCCCAAGCTGGTGTGCTGTAGGTTGATTTAAATCCACTTCATGGCTCCAGGTTTGGAACATGACCCAAGGACCTACCACCAGAAATTCATTTGAGTGTAGTAAGTGCTCTACAGAGATAACATGTCACCCAAATAGAGCAATAAGGCACAATCTTGGCACTTTCACAAGTACTTAGGAAAAACTGCGTACCTAAACTCTTCATCTGTGTGATCCAAGGGAGTCATTTTTCCTGAGTCACTTTGGACTAGATTTAGGTAACTTGCAACTGAGTGATTCCTGGCAGCTAGGAAAATAACAAGATTTCAGCAGATTTAATATCATAGTCACGGTGGCCTTGGAAAGAACAGGTGCAGTTGGACAAGGCAGGAAAACATCAGGATTACACACTTCATTTTTTTATTAAAGTTCTTCCAGGAAAGAACCAAGCAAGACAAGTTTACTGTGTCTAGCCTCTTCTGGAGGAAGCATTCTGACAGTGTTTCTGCTAACATCTGATTGGGAAGAACACAGGAAAGAGCTCAGTGGCTGCTGGATTTCTGCTCTGTCCCCTGCTGGTCCCAAGGTAAGCCCAGCTAATCATACCATTTGGACAAAAGATCCTTGTTGAAACACCCTCCTTGGACAATATCACCTCTTTTCCCTTGGAGTCTTGATTTGTCCATCAGTCAAATTTGCATCCTCGAATGTCTAGAAAAAAATTGAAAGTGTAGTATTCTGGCTGAGGACATAGGGCTCTGTAGTATTAATCAGACATTCACAGTGAAATCTGTAGAAAAGAAAACCAAAAAAGAAAGACTTTTTGACTATGGCTGAAAACTAAGTAATGGCTGCATTTTGATTTTAAATATCAATTTCTTTTTTAAAATAGAATTTGAGGGTTTTCCATAAATTGTATTGTATAAATTGCTAAGTGCTTGCAAGGCCTTTACTCTGCATTATCCTCAACACATGGCACACTGGTAGGTTACAGATCAGCTGGCCAAGATCTGCTCATTCATCAAGGAAATGCAAAGTCAAACAGCTTTCAGGTTTCATCAGGACAGCTAACATTAGGAAAAGAAATCATAACAAATGCTGGTGAGGCTGCTGGGAAAGATGAATCCCTATTCATCACTCAAAGGAATATAAACTGGGGTGGATACTATGGAAATCACTAGCTACTCTGACGTGGTATTCATCCCACAATATTTTTTGGTAATCTTAACATTATATCACTTAATTTTTTTCAGCTCCTCTGTAGTGTATGTAGGCAGCCATCCTTACCTTTATTACTCTTGCAAAATGTGAAGATGCCTCTTTAGATGGAAGAAAAGAACACTCAAGACAGGTCTGTGTGGCAAATACTACTTCTATGAAAAGTCTTCAACTTGTACTACCCTGCTCCCAACCCCATAACCAACTCAACTGACATTAAATAGCTCAAGACTTGGGAATGATTTTCAGAGATTTAATAAAACCCAAATAATAATAATAAAGGCAGTCACAAGATAATCAGCTTCCACATAGAAATGTCTTTATTAAGCCTTTAATGGTTTTTCCTGAACATAAAATTGAAGGTGAAAGTTAATTTGCATATTTCTCATGTTTATTAAAAGTCATCGTAATGTTCATTTCTAACAGGCATCATTTTTTTTTCAAGTTGACTTCCTTGGAAACTCCACTTTTCATATTCTCATTTATGATCTGAGCCCACAGTACATTCATTCAATGACTCCAAAATTGCCATCAGCGTCCTGTTCAGCAGATGACAAATGTTATAGTTCTTACACTTGGTCTATTGCAGCAAATATAATGGAATTAATGTACAAGGTCTCTGGAAGTGACACTGAATCCCACACTCATGCAAGCACACAAAGGACCATTCAAAATAAGGATGGGTGCACATGGAAAGCGACTGTGTCCAGAGTATGCCAGAATAACCCATGCACCTGCGCTTACCTGCTGCACACTGCATGTACCTACTCACCTGTGCCCACACACACCTGAGCTCAGGAGCGCACCTGCTCACCGGCACTCACCTGTGCTCACCTGAGCTCATCTGCTCACCTGCAGCTGCAGAAGCTACGAGGATCTCAGCCCCCACCCACATTCCCCCAGGGTGAGAACCAGGCCAGGGCCACCGCTGGCAGATACCTACCCCAAAGGGCTCCACGTTCTTGGGGGCATCGCTTAAATTCCCTCCTCGAGTCGGTCGTTCTCATCTCCTTGGCATCTTGATAGAACCCTCGCCTTCTTAATCGTCTCCTTTGGAGACATTCCAGTGATACTAATTGGAATCATCAGGAAAGATTAACTGTGTGGGAAATAGGTGCAGGTTGTAGACTCGATGGCACTTATAAGATGCAGACTGGTTCATGAAAGTAGACACGACATACACGTCATAGTGAACGACCTGAGATGGCTCCTGGCAAGCCATGACCCCAGCAGCCCACTTACTTTGACAAGCAGGATTACACGAGTGGAGGGGCGGCTGTGCCCAGAGACAAGAAGCCTGGAGACTGGTCTTCCCCTCTCTGAGGATTCAGCCTGGGGCTGAGCTTGCAAACAGACCCGTGCAGCCTGGAGACCCTACTATATATAAATACATATGTAATCAGTTTCTGAAAAAAAGAAAGCAATCAGACCTAAAATTATTCTTCACCAAGTGAGTGAAACACTTAGGATGCAGAGCATATCTGATGTATTCTCACAAGAATGTCTACCCTGACTTTTTCACCATGAAAATTTCTCTGTAATCACTTACCAATGACAGCATTTCTTCTAGAATTAAAATGCTTGTTCTAAATTACACAAATAAAATCATGTTATGATATTAGCATGCATTTTAACTATCTACTTGGTTCTAATTTATTATTAACCTTTTACCACAGTGAGTACATTCACTGAATTCCAGTGGTCTCTTTTCTATGTATAAAAGTCGTAGAGTACCAATCTCCACCATCCAAACTTATTCAAGGTGTTAGTAACTTTTTTAACATACATTTAAAATATTTTCCTCTCAAATTTGCCCATTGTTAGCTGTGAGTAACTTATTAGTAAATTCAATGCTGGATCTTACAATAGTAACATATGTTAGCGCTAATCTGTTTCCTAAATATTATTTTAATTGATCAATTATTTTTGCACAACTATAATTCTATGAATTGTATAAATAAAATTATAATTCTTTCTACACTCATCATGGAACTGATTGCGTCTTTGTTGACTTATTTATAACCAATTTAAAATGTTGGTTTTTTTCAGTATCTTGAAGCCATTTAGTTATACCAAAAAAAGTACTTTGAATGTATAATTTTGACAAAATTTTATTGAAAACATTGTTTCATAATTAAACATAAGAAAATAAATATCAAATAATATAAAATATTTCAACAACTGTGGAAAACAGAAAGAAGTTCCTCAACAATTAGAAGTAGAAGAGCAATTCCTCTTTTGGGTATATGTCCAAAAGAACTTAAAGTAAGGTTCTGAAGAGACAATGGCACATTTATGTTTAAAGCTGCAAAGTTTTTAAAAGCCAAGATATGGGAGCAAGCCAAGTAGGTATAAGCACACAGTGGAATATTAGTTACCCTTTGAAAACAAAGGAATTGTGAAATATATTACAACACGGATGAACCTAGAGTATATTACACTAGTCACAATAGGATAATTACTGTACACATCCCAACCCCCCCAAAAAAAATACAACTAATTTACTTCATCTCTATACTTCTTTACAGTGGTACTTAGCAATACACAAGAAATTTGGAGGGAAAGTTGTGGATTAGTAATGCCAGCTGTAACCTCTACTGACCTAAAAATGAGAGTTATATTTATATATCAAAGTTGAATGATAAAACCTATCAAAGATTAGTATAAACTTTTAACAAATTTGATTCTGGAAACCCAAATCTAAAAGTAATCTTAGGGTTAAATTATGATGTATTTCAACGTCCTTACCTCTAGAATTGAATTTATATTATTTAAACTTGGTATCATCAATGCATGTTTATATGTGGGTGCACATATGTGTGATACAGTGTGTGTGTATGGGGGGGGTGTTGACCAGAAAACAACCATGGCTATCATTTCTCAGGCACCATTCACTGTCCTTTTTTTTAAAAAAAAAAAGACAAAAATTCTCATTTTCCTGGAACTTATCTAGTTAGGCTAGACTGCATGGCCAGTGAGCCCCTGGGATCTGGTTGTTTCTGCCTCCCCAACACTGGGATTCTAAGTATGTGCCTCCGTGCTCAGCTTCCTCCTCCTTCTCCTCTTCTTCTTCTTTCTCCTCCTCCTTCTTGATATCTGAAGATCAAACTCAAGTCCTCATGCTTGAAAGGCAAGTACTTTCCTGACAGTTATCCCCCAACCCTGTTTTTATTTTTAAAATGTCACCATATTGCTGAGAATAAGGGACATTGGAGTGTCCAGCACTAAGTGAGACATCTCTAACACACCCTTCAGAGCTCAAGGTCCATGGTGGAAAAGATGACAGAAAGAATGTAAGATCCAAGGAAGGGTAGGAATGCTGACAATGCTGTCTTCCAGACATGAAATAGCCTTGCTATTCATGACCTCACAGTGCGTGACACAGGCCTTCATAATAGGAGGGAAAAATGACGACATCAGAACAGAAGAGATATGAATTGGGAAGAAGATGGGATTCAATGCAGGGTAGATTTGGGAGGGGAAATGGGAGTGGAGGAAAGGAATTATTATGGTTTATTGTTTACATTTATGGAAGTTGTCAATGAAAAGTTATTTTTTAAAAAAAGAATGTATTAGGGTTAAGCCAAACACAAGGCAAAAAGACATCACCAAGAAAAAGACACCAAAAATGCCTTCACTGTCAAATGAGGAAGTAGAAATATGAATTGTATCTAGACTCTCTATGCACAATGATGGGCCCTGGCAAGCAGTAAAGATAAGTGTTAATTTATTCACACGCAGTGAAATCAATTCTTAAAGGCTTCGCTTTCACTCTGTTTCAGCAAAACAAGAATGTAAAACAGTGAACAAACAAAATAAAACATGCAATGATTTCATTCTCAACTGTATGGTAATATTTCCTAGAAGTATCTGATGATAAAATCTAGCTAAAGCTTAGTGTCTTAAAACTCATTATAATGTCTTTTAATGCTGAAAGGAAAGCTGCTGAAAGAATCTGCAAAGGCAAGATAGCATATGTCATTTTCTGAAATTCTTGAGAGAGAAAATTGGATGTTCTGGACTAGACACAATGTAGAGCCGAGACTGTATATAAATGGATTGATACATCAGACACATGTTAATTCCAGCTACAGTGGCCTGCTTCTGAGGTAGGCAGTTAAGAGAATGATACACAGAGGTCTACAGCCATAAAGAAATGAAAAGGACAGTGAAGCACCCCTCCAATCAGATGCTCTAGTCCAGTTATCATGAACAAGTATGCAGGCACTCTAGGATCCATGGGAAGAAGTCCGGCCTAAGCTGGAGGAAAGGCCGGACATTCAGACCATCCCTATGGGATTAACATAGAGTGCAGAGGTCATACCCAGAGCAGAAACTTGCAAGGTGAGGATAACAGAGCAGAGCAGGTAGCTTATGCAAAGACTGGGCCGTGAGATAGAATGTGGATCTCAGAAAAAAATAAATGTTCAGTGGGCTGAAAACCAATCCCCATTGATTGTTGAGAGACAAGAAATGTATCCAAAAATATAGGTAAGAGAGCTAATACAAATGCATACTCACAACACAGAATATTGACCTAGTAAATATTTTTAGCCCTTTGTTTCCAAAATGCTTCTCCATGCAGAATGGACTGAGAAATGCAGGGGAGGAGGTCTCTGTGGTTGTGGCAGTGGGAAGAAATGATACTGATGAGATTGGAATGTAGTCAGAAGCAGAATTGTTAAGGCATGGTGAGAATGAAAGTTCAGAGAACAGAGCAAGAGAGAGGGAGGGTGTAGCTGATGTACAGGTTCCTGATGCAGGCAACTGTGAAAGGTAGTGCAGGTACTAAGAAATGAAAGGACAAAAGTTTGGCCCGCGTGCGCTTTTGGGGGACATTGTGTCAGACATAACTGTGAGCTCTTCAAGTGGTGATTTCCAGCAGGAGCACGATGTGTAGAACTGGAGCTGGGAGCAACCTGGCTGGGGCTGGAGCCTGGTACTTGCCTGAGCCATACCCAAACTGAGCTATGGATCAAGAAGCTATTTCTCGCCGGGCATGGTGATGCATTACTGTAATCTCAGCACCTGTGAGGTTCAGGCAGGAGGACCAAAAGTTCAAGGTTTGTGTGTGTGACTCAACCTCATACTCAATCCCCAACTGGTGGTAATGAGAGAGAGAGGGGGGGGAGAGGGAGAGAGAGAGAGAGCATTGCTGGAGGAGATGTTTTGCTAGAGATGGGCTCTGGGGTATTATAGCCCAGCTCCCCCTAGCTCAGCCAGCTCTGTCTTGCTGACTTGCAGGATGTGATGCCCAGCCTCTGCTCTGCCACGTCATGATGAAACTTCCCCTTGAGACTGTAAGCCAAAATCAACCCTTTCCTTTCACACTTCGGTCTGGTGTTTTGTCCCAGCTATGAAACAGTAAAAGCTACAATTGCCAAAACATCTATGATGCTTTGTGGTTTCTCTTGTCAAAGGTTGAATCTTCTTCCATTACCATGAGTCTAGGCTGAGCATGTGAATTATTCTGGACTAGGAATAAATATGATGCCAGTAAAGGACTGACAAATGCATATGCTAGGGAGATTCTTCTCACTCCATTGGGGACTCTGTCAGGATGGCAAGCTAGCCTGTTGGATGTTGGAAAATGTGATTCTGTCACCATCTTTGTCCAGAGGAAGAGCCAGCTCCATGAGTCCCACCAACAGAAGCACCAAACGTGAGAGATGTCTACTGAAAATGCAGCATGAAGGAGCCCACCTGAGAGCGTGCCACTTGCAGGCAGACTATGCACTACTGAAACACTTGTTTGGGGGTCGTTTGCTTTATAGATGCAGCTGGAAGATCCTCTCAGCTCACACTCAGTAAACTACCACATTTCACAAAGTGACACATTGCCCACACCCACTTTTCTTCTTTATCCCTAAAGACCACACTTTAATTTCAACCTGCCCACTTTGACTGGCTTATTTTTTTAACCTTTAAAATTTTTATTTATTCATTTATTTGCAAGCAAGAGAGAGATAGGAAGAAGAGACATAGAGATAGAGAAAGAGAGAATGGGCATGCCAGGGCCTCTAGCCACTACAAACAAACTCCAGATGCAATGCATGTGCCACTTTGGGCATCTGGATTCATGGGTTCTGGGGAATAGAACTCTGGTTGTTAGGCTTTGAAGGCAAGTGGCTTAACCACTGAACCGTCTCTCCAGCCCCCATTTGACCTTTTTTATTCTCTCTATTGAAGCTACAAGGCATTCAAAAACTATGCTCTAAATGCTAAGCTTGAATGCTATTGTCAACAATCATACACACACACACAGAGGTTGTAGCTCAGTGGTAGAGTGCTGGTTCTCAGCTCAGTTCTGAGCTCAATATGCATCACAAGGCATATACATCATAGAAAAATTAAATCTTGCAATCCCAGTTTAACACTTCTGTTTGCATATTGCTACTTCCAGGCTTTGGCCCAATATATTATGTTTTATAAAGTGATGGATACTAAAATTTACATCCCAATCCCTCAAAATCTCTCCCATAAACAGATTGTGGTGATATCAAAGTCTCTGAATTCACAGTGGCCAGTCAGCAGCAAAGACAGGGTAAGAAAGTGTTTTGAGGTTCACAGAATAACTTTTGTGTGCAGCTTTCACTTGGATTTTGAGCAGATTTTGTTGGTTGGTTGGTTGGTTGGTTTGGTTGTTTGAGGCAAGGACTCATGTAGCCCAGGCTGGCCACAAATTCATTATGATAGTCCAGATTGACCTTGAACTCCTAATGCTCAGGCATCTGTCTCCCAGTGGCTGGCACTATAGGTGTTCACAAAGTTTTGTGAGTACCACAGCCAAGAATTTGCCCAAGAAGCACTCATTCTAATTCATCACATTGATTTCTCACTTACACAGGAGGTTTTCCATCCCCCTGATTACCAATGACCAGCTATAAAAAGACCAGCATGCTGATACCTGCTCCAACCATGGGAAGTTAAAGTTATACTTGAGTTTGCACCTAGCTCAGACACTTACCAGTTCCATCCTAGTATGATCATAAGACATGTTATAAGGACTGGATAGAAGCATAAGAAACACTCCAGAGCCTTACATCCACTAAATTCTCTGTTCAGTTCTAAAATGCCTCTTGAAAGCCATTTTTTAAAGGTTTAGCCCCAGTTTGGCAATATTGAGAAATGGAAGAAACTTTAAGAAGTGAGGTCCCTAGGGAGCTCTTGAAATCCACAGAAAGGCAAGCCCTTGGATGAGAATGAGGCACCTTGACCCCTTCCTTTCCCTTTCAGCTTCATTCTGTTTTATCCACCAGAAGGTGAATGATGTTGGGCCACCAAACACTTCTGTTGATGTGCTCCTCCCACCAGAGATGAAAAACTTGGCATGGTAGGCTGTAACCTCTAAATCTATAAGCCAGATAAGCTCACTTTCTTTATCAATTATTATCCCAAGGTTTTTTTTTTTTACAATAATGGAAAGCTGATGAGCATGTGCTCATATTAACAAATTAATATGAGTGAAGGAAAGGTAGATAGTATCTGTACCACCGTCATTGTAATCACAAAGGGTTTGTAAGACTGAGAAGTGCTAGGAGAGTCCATTGCACTGGATGGATGTGCACAGCTATACCTGGCTCATAAAATTCATTCAGTACATACGCTGTGTTCTGGTCTGAGGGTAGGAAAGTCTGGCCATACAGTGGATTGTAATCTCTTAGGTGAGCTGAACTGAGGCTGAAGTCTGACTGCTTAGCCAGAATGGAGCAACTCCTGAGACAGTGAGGAGATGAGAGGATTTCCTGGATCAATCCCAGGCTCAGGACCCTGGCAAGGATCAGGACCTGTGCCACGAAGTCACCAGGTACCAGTGATAATTTGCTGAGTAACCTCAGGAGGGCCTCTATCTTCCTCTTCTTGCAGCTGGAGGAAAATGATTGATCTTGTGGTCATACCCCACAAAGATGTGGTGATGAGGAATACAGAACAATGGGAGCTGATTCAGAAGAGATCTTCACAGAACACATCATAAGTGTGTGGGTAAGGAGGTGTCCACACAGGAATTCTACATTTAAAAATGATATTTTCTTTTAAAAATAGTCCTAAAGAGCACTGGAAAGAGTAGTGGGAGCTTCTAGGGGATCACAGTTGTCAATAGCATGAATAAGCAGGAGATCCTGCAAGTTATGAAATCAACCAGCTGGGCAAGAAGTCCACACATGTGCTGGTGGTACACAGACTATGTGAGTAACCAACTCTCTAGGATTGGACATAAGACCTGCTCAGTGGGGGAGATCTCATACCTGGTACTGGAAACCAAGTCATAAGCCCAGGAATAAGAAACTCAGACATCCCAAAGAGAACCTCCACTGCTCTTTGGCTAAGAAGAGTGGGTATACAGATCAAAACATCTCCCAAATAACTATGCTTATTCCCACTAATCCAAGATGCTCCCCAGTTTGGTTGGTGAATTTGTTTTATCTTACAGATGGCAGAGAATACTGGGGAGATCCAGGACACATCACTACAACAAGAAAAGATAACCAACTGTCTATAACACTTAAGTGTCACCTCCTCCACATCTGCCAGGGTCCAGGAGTCATTGCAGAGGAAGCTTCAACACAAGTACCAGCCTCACTGTTGACCTGAAAACCAGTCTCAGAAAGATGGTAACCAACACTATGGTCACTCAAATCTCATCCAAACAGAAATCCATAGGCTACAGAGAATTCAACACCAAATCAGATTTCTAACACACCCACCAAGGCTTGAAGAACATTTCAAAAGGGGTGGGGAAAAAACTGTAAGAACCTTAGGATGGATGGGATTAGCCTGAGGCATGCACCCCCCCACCACCACAGAGACTGACTGAGGCCTTCACGACCCCACAGTGAATACCAGTAAGCCCAATAAGTAGGGCCTTCAGTGGAGTAGGGGTGCAGGAGAGGGAACATAGAGCATAACCGTTTTTAAAAATAAAATTTAACTTAAACATATTCCTTAGGAAAATGAAGAGGAATTACTTCATCGTATTAGTAGAGAGGACAAACTGAAAAACACAAAGACCAAGGTTGAATGGACCCTTCATGCATCTGGACTCTCCAGGAAGACCACAATCTGCAGGTGGGGAAGACAACATGCATGTTATAGACACCAGCCTGAGGCAGAATAGGACTTGCCAGCTCTCTCCCCCCACAGAAGACATCACTTAGAACATCAATTAGAACAACTAGGCAAGAAAATGTCTTTAAACTAGCTAAGGTAATTAGGTGATGGGTGATAGGTTCTACCATAGCTCAGAAATAAAAAAAGAATGAGAGGCACTCTCCCTCAGAGGGAGAGAAGGAAATGAGCACCACCATTGATCTAAGACCCAAACACTAGGAGCACCCCAGCAAAACCAACGGAGACCTTCAAAGTCATAGGCTGGAGCCTGTACACCAACACCAAACCAAACTCCCATGCCTCCAAGTCAGGCTGGCATCTGTGTTCCTGGGCCACTTCAGCATTGGATGGAGCTGGCTCTCATAGCCACAGGATTTATGCCAACACCAGAATACCACCACAATCTAGTCAGTAGAATGGCACCCACTGACCCAGAAAATGAGGTGAGTCCCCAAAGATATAGGATGTAGACCCACACACCCCTTGTTAGTCCCAAAGTCTGAGGCTTCAAGTCTACCCTAGCATTAGACAGATACTTTATCATCAAACAACAGGTTGACACCAACAGCCAAAGACTTGATGCCTGTTTACTGCCAGGCCAGTTCCTAAATCACCACCAATTAGAATGGCGCATGAGGTCTTATATTTCTACACACCTAGGGTCCAGGCCTGTTTTAGTAGAACCCAGTGCTAGAACAACTGTAAGAACTTGGGTCCAGAATGACTTCTATATATTCAAGTCTCAGGCTGGTCCCCAAAGCCCCATTACCTAATCCAGTCCTTGAGAACCTGTGGGAGAGCACTTCTACACCTAGCCTCCAGACCAGTATCAGTAGAGACAGCTATAGGCCATTTCCCATAGTTCAGGCTAACCATCATTGGCTCTGGGTACCAGGCCAGTGCTGAAAATGCTAGGATCTAAAACAGTCTCAACAGCCCATACTTCATGTCAGCCCCAGCAGAAGAGAACTCAAAATCTAAGCTGGTTTCTGGGCATCAGAATTCTAGAGGACTTAAAGTTCAGACCTGCTTCAGCAGACTCAGGGTCTCAGTATGTACTGGTATCAGGCCAGACCTCTTCAACTTAGTTTGTAAAAATGCCCATTTAAAGCTTCTCATAGGTACACAGAAGAGAAAGAGGAAAGAATTAAAGCACACCAATAAAAAAGAAAATCACCAGAATGGAATCTAAGGCAGGGGATGGGGTGGGGTGGAGATGGGGACAAAGGAACTGTAAAAGGCAAGCAGCAAGGTTGTAGAAGCAAGTTTTCACCTACTGGTTATTATTTTGAGTATCAGTGGATTAAATCAGCCCAACAAAAGACAAAAAAAATGCAACATTCATTTCACTTTTAAATAGGCTGAAAGAAGAGGTGGATATTGCATGCAAATGCTACCAATGGAGCAGAAATGACTCTACTTAAAATAAACTTAAACTGAAATACTGGAAGGCAATAAAGGCATTGATTGTGAAATGACAAAGTCATCAAGGGAACATAACATATATAAATATGTATGTACTCAGCACTAGAATAACTAAACAGAATAAAACAACAAATATTCCAGGGCTGAAAGGGGAAGCAGACAGCTACACAGTAACTACAGGGATTTTAATTTTAATACTTTAATACTTCACTTTCAATAATGAACACACTCATCCAGACAGAACATCAATATGGAAACATTACACTTAAACACACGTTAGACCAAACGGACATACCATACAGCTAGAGGATATTTCTCTCAGCAACAATAATTTATACATTCTTCTCAAACACACAAATAGCCTTTTCCAGGAGAAGTCATGTGCTGAGTCACAGAACAAGCCTTCAAAAATTAAAATGAATAAAGACCACAGTAGTGTGAAACTGTAAATCAATAACTAGAAGAAAATTTGAAAATTTATAAATATACCAAAAATTGAATAGTATACTTCAGATTGTCCAAAAGAAATTAAAAGCGAACATTTTTAAAAAGCTCTATGGAAATATGTAAAGGATCCTAACATCACAAACATGGGATACAGCTAAAGAAATTCTAGGAAGGAAGTTCAGAGCATAGGAAAGAAAGAGCTCAAATAAACAATTTACATTTCACCTTGAGAAACTACAAAAATATAGAGAAATTAGGTTTAAAGTTAGCAGGAGAAAGGAACTATAAAGGTTAAAAGTAACTAAAATAGAGATGGATAAAGATGAAAATAGGGGCTGGGAGCATGGCTCTGTGGATGACAGACTGCCTGAACAAAACTTAGAAGCTGAGTTCAGAATGCCGGACCCCATGTAAAAGAAACCATAACAGACTTCTGTGACCCCAAGATGCCAGATGGAGAGATGGGAGGTAGAAACCTGAACACTTATCAGAGGCTCACAGAGTAACTAGCCTGAGGAAGGCAACAGGACAGAGAGGCACTGCCTCAAACCGAGGTGGAAGACGAGGACCAACCCTGGAAAGTTCTTCCTGATGTGCAGGGGGCATGGCACGTCTACACACACACACACACACACACACACACACACACACACACACACACACAGTGACCACACATACACACACAAACTGAAAATATGCACATATATAATATATAATGTTTAAAGATGGAAATTAAAATTAATTTAAAATTTACAATCGAATACCGAGTTTATATTTCACAATTTAGGTATTAGCTGGCTCCATGAGCTGGCTGTGAGAATTAGAGATTGTCACTTGCTCGTTGGTATTGTCTCTGTTACACTACTGCAGGCATCTCCCGAAGTGACTGGTTAAATAAAAGTGTGTGTGTCTGTTAGAGATCAGATATACATGTGTAATACTCTGGTGATACTGGTGGATCAAAAGTAGATTATTAAGTCAAAACCCTTTCATACTGTATCAGTATACACCACATACTATACTTTAAAATAAATATAGGAAAAGGAAGGTGAGAGAAAGGGGAATTTACACTTACTCTGTTATTTATTTTTTATTTCCTTTTTTCTTTTCTCCTCTCCCGCTGGCCATGTGTGCTCGTGCGCGTGCGAGAGCACACACACACACACACACACACACACACACACACACACACACACACACATCAGGATCTCTGGCTGCTGAAAATAAATGCCCATCCACCTTTACGCGGGGAACTGAGAAATTAAACCATAGGCTGGTAGGCATTACAAGGAAGTGGCTTTAACTGCTGAGCCATCTTTGCAGACCTCTACAGGCTTTTCTTAATTCATATTCTTTCCATACCAGCTTTGTTGTACAAATTTATGTGAGGTGTGTAATGATTCCGACATGTAGTCACACATAACAAAAGAGAGGGGGAATTGTTTACAATGAGGATTGGTGTTGAAGGAGAGAAAAGGGTACATATTGAGGATTGATACTGAAGAAGAAAAAATGATACCCATTTAGGATTGATATTAAAGGGCCTGAGGGACTTCATCCTGTGTTTTACCCGGCTTCTTCTATTTGTCTGGTTAAATGACTGTCATTGTGTATCCATCAGTCTGAGGTTGTAACATGGGGAGATTTCATTGTGATGGATGGAGCTGTCAGAACTTACTGAGTACTTAGTGCAACTGTGAGTCACATTCACAAAGGGTTGCATTGTGGGAAAGTGTGATTGCTTTCTTCTCTGACTATTCTTCCAGGTGTTAAGGAAATGGACTGGTAGTTAAGGAACAATAATGCATTTTCCCTTACCCCATGCTGTCATCATCTTTGTGTTGTTTAGCTATAACTTTTTATGAAGCAAGCCCTAGAGCTTTCTTTTTATCCCATGGGTTTTTTTGTCTAACTTCAAATAATCTAATACAGAGAATGCAAGCCCTTGGAAATCAACTTCATCACTTTGGATTTCGTAGGTGAGAAAAATAAACTACTATAGCTGACTGCAGACTTAGAGGACACAGACGTCAAGGAAATATACTCCCTTGTTTCTGGCTCAGTGCGATACTTCCAATAAAAGCATTTCCATGAATACACTGACTTCATCTCTATTCTCTGCAAAGTTCCATTCAAGAAGTCAGCATTTTCTCTTGGGAAGGTTTTTTTTTTTTTTTTTTCATTAGCATGAAGTTGACGTCAGTCAGTCTATGTGGCAGAATGTAGCGGTTGTCTCGAGCTTTATCCAACTGCTACACTCCAAAGAGCTCCCAGCATTATCTCAACTGTAAGTAATTGATTTCTTAAAATGTTAAGGAAGTTGTGGCATTTTATACTTGAGATGTAAACATTTTAGTATGAGGGGCAACTTTTAAAAATGCAAAATGAAAATAAATAATAATGCTTATTACTTTTCCTCTTTTTTTAGGGGGGTGGGAGAGGGATTGATTTTTCGAGGTAGGGTTTACTTCTAGCCCAGGCTGACCTGGAATTCACTATAGCGTCTCAGGGTGACCTCAAACTCATGGTGGTCCTCCTGAGTGCTGGGATCAAAGGTGTGTGTCACCACTTCCATCTTGTTTCCTTAATATCCGATATTAAAATGAAAAGCTAAGAATTACATCAGAATAGGATTCTACAGCTATGATGTTGTCTATACAGATTTGCTTGATTGTCTTCCAAATAACATGACAATTTCCTTTCAGGAGAACAACCCCAAGAAGGCCAAGTACAAGTAAACATCCTTTCATACCACATACCTTCAGAATAGAGATTTTCAAGTGCTGGGAGGATGTGAACACAAGGGAACATTTATACACTACTTGTAGAAATATAAATTACTCCAATGACAAAGAAATCAGTATGGACTCCTGAACAGAATGGACATAGAGCTACCAATGGACCCAGCTATCCTTCTATTAGGCATCTACCCTCAAGATGTCACATCTCAGCACAAAGCCATTAGTGCAACGATGTTAATAGTAGCTCTATTCATAATAGCCAGGAATTGGAATCAGCCCAAATGCCCATCCCTGGACGAATGGATATCAAAGTTGTGGTACATCTACATGATGGAATTTTACTCAGCAGAAAGGAAAAAAGACATAATGAAATTTAGAGAAAAGTGGTCTGACTTGGAACAGATCTTACTTATTGAGCTCACAAAAGAAAAGAGAGTCAAACTCCGCATATTCTCTCTCATATACAGTTCCTCACCAGGTTAACCTGATACTCTAAGCAAACCTAGCAGAGGAAATGAGAGACTGTGAAAGAGGTAGAAGGAACGAGAGGGGTAGGGAGAAGGATGAGCAGGGAGGGGACTTATACAATAAGCTAAACCAATAATGAATTGAAATTATAAAATCTTTATTTTCATACAGTAAGCTCTTGAGAAAGAAGCAGGCATTGTCTAGTAAGAGGGGCTGTGAGCAGAGGGGAGGAAACCAAACCCCATGAAAAATTGATCAGACCTGCAACTCCCGGTCCCAGTCATTGGATCCTTCTCACACTGAGCTATTGATCAAAGAGACCTACAAGGTCCCCCCAAAAAGACAGGTTTCTGTCAAAGCTCTTGAATAACCACCCTAGGCCAAAGGTAAGATACTATTGCTGAAGAAACCACAGAAAGATATCGACAACACCAAGAGACCCTGCAAGATCCAGAATGGTATCCAGTACCCAGATGATAGCAAGTGCAGGAAGGCACAACATAAGCTGCCAGGGGAAATTGGTCAACAATACATGGAGCAAGCAGAGACTGCTGATACAAAATGCAGTCTGTTGCCATGAGAAGGCTGAACACACTTCCTTCTGGGAGAGATCAACGGACTAAGAAATGATCACTGGTGCAATAGAGGTGCCAAAACCTAGGGGGCTATTCGACAGCTTTCAAATTGGCCAAGAAATCCATTCAGTGACAAGAAACCCTTAACTGGAATTGGGACTCAGGGCAAAATCCTACATGAACCAAAAACTGGGGCTCCAAAAAAGAAATCCCCATTACCAGAGAACTACAGAGAGGCTAATCTCAACAGAATTTTACCAAATTAGAAATGTGTGTCTCATTTAACCTGTACTTATTTCATTCTCTGATGGAGATTCTGTTTGTATTTTTCAGAAGGTAGTCAGAGAGCTGTGGTCATACCAATCCACTGATGAATAGAAGCTGATACCCCAGCAAGAGATGAACCACCCCAGGCCAATCATGTAGGCCCCACGTGAAACACTTGAGACAGTGGTGGGGCAAGAAAGAGACCTATAATCACAGCCAGTCAGTCATCCCAGGTTAAGTCAGCAAGACAGAACACCAACAACTTCCAACACAACTTGAAGTAGAAGCACAGAGACTCTTAAGATTATAACAACAATGAAACAGACTTAAAACTTGCCCTCCATGACTCAGGGAACTGAGCAGAAGAGGGGGCAGAAAGATTTTAAGAGCCATGGTGGGAGAGATTACCCAGAGACGTTACCCCCCTCAGCTACAATACATAAAGGGGGGGCACCTGGCCACCTCCTGTGCTATCCATAACCCCTTGTCACATGGATTGATCCAGTGTGCCCACTGAGAAGGATACCTAGTGGATTGGGGACAGGGAGGAGGGAAATGGGAATATAAGCATAATATTTGCTCAATCAATGTATCTAATTTTGGACAATAAAGATAAAATTTAAAAAAAAGAAAATCAGTATGAAGGTTCTTCCAAATATAAAAAAAATCTACTCAACTATAGCACTCCTAGGAAATTAGCCATATCACATAGATATTTCCATATAAATGTTTATAGCAATATTTATTCACAATAGCTAAGCTATGGAATCAACCTACATTTCTAACATGAGCATAACAGTTTAAAAAATATGCAGCATCTACACACAAGGGAATGTTTTTCAGCTATAAAAGACAAGGAGCAGGAAAATGGATACAACTAGAAATAATCATATTATAGAATTAAGCCATTTTCAGACACATTTTCTCTCATATGTAGACCCTAGATTTTATAGAGATATATAAAATCATATATACACATGTGATATATATATATATATATGTGTGTGTGTGTGTGTGTGTGTGTGTGTGTGTGTGTGTGTGTGAGTGTATGACATGAAAAATTGGTCAGAAAACATAATGGCATTTGAGACAGGGGAAGAGGAGTAGTATGGGGGAGAATGTGCTCAATATACAGAATGTTCTTGTATGAATATGTCCTTATTTAACACAGTACCATATGTAATGAATACATAAAATGAAATTTAAGAAGAAAAAGAAAGAATTTGTCTCATGATCTGGCTCAAGCCTCCAAATTCAATACAAAATCCCAGAAATGGGGGGACAAAAATTAAATGCCCAAACTATTTTTTAATTATATTTTTAAATTATTTATTGATTTGCAATAAGAGAGGGAGAGAGAGAAAATGGATGTGTGAGGGCCTCCAGATGCATGTGTAACTTTGTGCATCTGCCCTGACATGGGTACTGGGAAATGGAATGTGAGTTGTTAGGCTCTGCAGGCAAGTGCCTTGACTACTGAATCATCTCTCCAGCACTGTAGTTATGTGTTTAGTTAGTTTAATAAGCAATAGGGTCTCAGATGGGTTTTTCATATATTCTTAGTTTTATTTAATCCTCCTACGTTACTGTTTCCATTCCCTCAGACCCATCCATCTCTGTGAAACACTTTCTCCAAAAATCTCTACCCTTTTTCTTTCATGGCCCCTTTCTAGCTAGATGTTTGGATAAAGCCTCTACCCAAAACCATAGGTTATTAATAGAGAGTCCCAGAGTAAGCTACCTCCCAATAAATTGTTTGGCCACCAAGACTACAGTAGCCCTACAACAATATAGGTTGTTGCCATTGCTCATGGAAGCTGTGGCCTCCTGCACAAGATTGAACTATACATCATTCCATCAAGCATCGGGGAGGTGCTCATGAGACCCCTCCCTCAGTAGTTACTGGCAAGTAATGGTTGCTTTGGGGATGGAAGTCATGTTCTTCAGTGGTCTAACCATTGGTAAATTGTCCACAATCCTATAAATAACCCCCAGTACACATACACTCCCCAAGACATGAAAGTAGGAAAGAGATTCATTGGGAAGAAGGTATTTCACGGGAGTGGGATAAGAAAGCATAACAGGTGTTTACTATTACAAAAACATATTTTACACATGTATGCAATTCTCAAAAATAAATTAACATAATGGGCTTACCCACGAAATTATTTTTAACTCAGCAAAATTTAAAGTAACATACATTATGAAGTGAGCCCACAGTATTAATATATCCAAGTTAAGCTTAGGAAAAATCTGTATGCTTGGTACTTATCTACTTATTCACCAAAACTTGGAATAATTTTAAGGTAAAAGTAAAGAAAAAATTAACTTTATAAAAAAGAGCTTTGATTTTTGGTGTTTTTTTCTTTTAGCTTTTTATAACCTTTGAACTTTTAGGAAATCTATTTATGCCAAGAACATTCTGTAATTTCCTTCATGTGTTCTTCAAAGTGATTTAAGATTAAGCTGTATAAAAATTGACATTGTAATACCAAAATTTTATTGATATGATGGTACAGATAAGCACATTTGACATTAGAATGTTGGTCAAGCTCAGAATCTTTTCTAAAATTTTTTTTGGTGAAAATATTCTAAAATTTGATATGGGTTTACAAGTTTCTGTTCCTTTCTACATGGATTTCTTTAAAATTAAGGAAAATATATGTCAATTCATAATCAATATTGTCATGGTTTGATCCAGGTGTCCCCCACAAACAATTGAATGTGTTCTGATAGATCGATCCTCAGCTGATGGCAGTTTGGGTTTTACAACCTCGATGAAGCTGTGTTGTTGGGGGCGGGCTTATGGGGTTATAAGCCAGCTTCCCCTTGTCAGTGTTTGGCACACCTTCCTGCCATTGTTTGCAGTGCTGTGGCGGAGGTGATGTCCAGCCCTCTGCTCATGCCATCGTTTTCCCTGCCAGAATGGAGTCTCCCCTCGAGTCCGTAAGCCAAATAAACCCATTCCTCCACAAGCCACTTTTGTTTGGGTTCTTTTTGCGCAGCAACTAAGAAAGCTGACTGCAACAAATATGATAATAATAAATGTGCTTCAGCATTACAATAGGAATATTATATTACAAGCAACAAAACCTTACCTAAATATGAATGTAAACGTATAACTGTGAAAAAACACGTCTGTCATTAGACCTGGCTTGAGCCTCAGGACCATGTCACTGGAGCTTTATCTCTAAGGAGTTCCTTCTTTTAGTTTTTCCTTTCTGTTGATGTTGTTAAAAATAGACATAACTGTCCCATCCTCACATCTGTACCCAAGTCATCTGATTAAAGATGTCTGAACAAACTTTGGCGGCTCATTTCTATTCAGATGGATTGGGTTGAGTCGAATGCCTTAGCCAGCGACCTGAGAGGTCCTGCTGGTCAAATCCTGTCAGTTGTTCGACTTCTGCAGAAAGGACCAGCAGGCACAGTGCCCCTATGCATATGAATCCCCAAAGGAACTCAGGAGATGTAAGAGAAAGTGGGTGTATCAAGAGACCGCCAATATCCAGGAAGCATCCATCGCTTTAACTGTTACAAGGTGGCAAGAATGACATCTAAATGGTTCATGTTTATCTCCACTAGCAACCATTCTGTACAAGTGTGTTTTATCAAAACCTCAATAGGGCAGGAACCCAAATACTTTTAATGTTTCCAATAATATTGCAATAAATATTCTAAAACTTTTAATATTCTAGTCAATTTTATCCAATATCAGAGACAATCATATTCAGAGCTATGAACCGTTCAACTCAATCTATTTTCTCTTTTCATCTTTGATAAATAACATTTGTAAGTGTATCCCCATGTGTGGGGAATATTTTTATTTGTAAACTCTGAAATGCAAAATAAATCAATTCAGTCATCTTAGGGTTATCATTATTAAAGTTACTCCCAGGTAAGAATTGAAATTTTAATCTGTTGTCCTAAATTCTCTTCCCTACTTCTCCTGGTAGTTAGGGAAGGCTGTATTTCAATATTTAGTACATGATTTGCAGGTACATATTTGAATTTTTTCAGTCATAGCCACAAAATTCTGACTAGAATGAATGATTTCTCTAAAGAGCAGGGCTTATCTGTAGATAGCTGGCATGAAACTTGGGTGTCCGCTTTCTTTCCTATAGTCTCATAATTTTGATTTTGTGTATGTCTAGAGCTACTGGGAAAAGATATGCTGATGCATGTCAGTAGGGTCTATGTGACATTTTGTATCATTCAAAACTCTAATTTCTTCTTTAAAATGAGAGGCTACTGGCAAAGATAGCCAAGTGCTTTCACTCTTTCCTGCAAGCAGGCTACAGGAAAAGCCCAGGTGCTATCTAAATTTTAAAAATACCTTTATTATCAATAATTAGATGGGCAAATCTTGTGGTGGTACCCCCATTTCCCTCCTCTCTGTCCCCAAGCCCCTGGGAACCCTCTTTGGTGTGCGTACTACATCTCTCCATGGGGTAGGAGGTTACGAATTGCACAACAAAGCTTAATATCAACAATGAGCCTTCACATGTAGAGAAGTCAATTAAAAAGAGCAGGAAATACAAGAATGCAAAGCAATTTGAACCATAACAATAAGTAATGGCTTTATATAACACAATACAGAGAACCCTGGGAAGGGAAGAAAAGCTCTGGATATATGAGGAATTTCTTTCTTGAACCTTCTGAGTAATGCCACAGAAGGCTGTGGGCCTTATCCAATAAATCATTTGAGAGGACTTCATGACATCTGAAGAAAATGCTCAAATGGACAGTTTTGTGCCTACTGCATCTCCTTCATTTCTGAGGTCCCCAGGTACAGCCTTGGTGACACTGGTCAGAGTCTTTTTCCTTCTTTCCCTGCATGTGGGCCGTGGCCCTGACAGGTGACTATGAGGAGTTCATTTATTTCCTTCCCCTCAGTAATATTCAAACATCCATCTGGGCCTTAATAATTTGGTTTTGTTTTAAATTGGAGACGAGATAAATTGACTTATTTTTCCTTTTGCCTTCCATATAGCTTTGAAGTATCCATAAACAAAAACATACCTTTTCCTTCACAGAAAACTTGCTGGTCAGGCCCTTTGGCTCTTAAATACTCTGTCAACCAATATCTTGATAGTGACTCCTAAAAAACACAGACCATGGACATTTTCCCCAGAGCATCCCCACTTGCATGACTAAGAGATTAACCCAGGTCTCTAAGTCTTCTGACAAAATACCCTAGAGGGAATGATTTATAAACAGAACCACTGCCCACAGATCTAAAAGAAAATCCAATTCCAACATGCTGGTAGGTTCACTTCCTGATAAAAGTCAGGTTTCTCACTCCAAGATGACAACTTGAAGGTTGTCTTTACATGGTGAAGTGGACCGAAGGGTAAAAGGGCTGACCTCCCTCCAGCTCTTATGTAAAGGCACATATCTCATTTATGAAACCTTTGTGACCTAAGTTCCATCCTCCTAAGGAGCCTACTTTTAACATGACCACACTGTGATTTAAGTTTTTGCTTGAAGTTTGGAGGAAGCAGTGATATTCATATCCTAGCAGCCTCTCCATCCCTGATCCAGTGTGTACCAGTCACTTTCAACTGTGGGGCCTCATAGGCTGATGCAATTTATCCAGGATGTGAATGTGCAAATAAAGATACATACACTGTGCATTTCAGCTAAGTCATTGCCTTGGTGGTGGTACTAGTGGTTATGTGTACATAAGATGTGTATTTTAAATGGAGGAGCGTAAAAGCCAAATGTTTGTTTATGTCATAGGTCATGTCCCATGTAAACATGACTGAGACTGAAAAGTCCTATGTGATGGGGATTAGGAAACGCTTTGAGAGTCAGCATCCCTGAAGAAAGAAAGAACATCCAAGGAGTCAGAGAGAGAATATATTTTTGTTTTGGTTATAGAAGTTGCCACAAACATTGTGGCCTTAAAACATGTGTATTGTTTTATTACCTTGGAGTTCCTTAAATTAGAAGTCCAACATGAGCCTCACTGAACTAAAATCAAGATGTCATCCAGGATGGGCTGACCCCTTGACATTCCAAGGGAAAATTCACTCCCTTGACTTGTGTGTGCCTGTGTGTGTGCGTGTGTGTGTGTGCGTGTGTGTGTGCGTGTGTGTGTGTGTGTGTGTGTGTGTGTGTGTGTGTGTGTGTGTGTGTGAAGTGCATAGGATAAAACTTGTGAGAACAAACTCAGGTGTTGTTCCTCAGGAAATTGTCCACCTCCTGAGATTAAAGGTGTGTGTCACCCACATGGCTTTTTTATACATGGATTCTGGCCATCAATCTCTGGTTCTAGCTTACAAAACATGTTAAAAAGATGTAATCTTTAGTTGTCAGCATGCTGGAAAGACCTATGGAGCCTGTTGGGGGAGAAAAGTCATCAACAGTCTTAATCAGCAGTGCACCCTGCAAACTTTATGGCTGGGCAGCCAAGCCAAATATGTCAAATAGTGCAATGGTGGCATGTCTATTATGGGGGAAGCCCAATGTTCTCTGATTGGACTTGAGGCCCACTGCATGTGGGGAATTCCTGCCTGGTACCTAAACAAAAGCCTATGACTGGGAAGTTCAGAAGCCCTAGGAGGGAAAGTATTACTGTTGTCTTGGTAAATGGATATATTATTCTCACCAAACCATCATATAACTACTTGTTCATGACTATCTATTAATGCTACTCTCACTTTTGGTTAGAAAAGCTTCTCTTTTAAGATGATTGTGACCAGAAGGGTGATTCAAAATTTATAGTACTGAGAAGTGACATTGGAGTATTCAGCATTAAGTGAGACATCTCTATCACACCATCCAAGGCTCAGGGACCATTGCAGAAGAGGTGGTGAAAAAAATGTAAGATTCAAAGGAAGGGTAGGACTTCTTACAATGCTGTCTTCCAGGCACAAAGTGGCCTTGATATTCATGACCTCCCAGTGGCTGATGCTCCCTGAACAAGACCTGCATAATAGAATCACAGTAGAGAAATACTAGTGGAAAAGAAGATGGGATTCAGTGGAGGGGCATTCATTCCGGAGAGGGAAAAGGGAGGGTGGTGGGAGGGGGCTATGATCAGGGTATATTGTCTATAGTTATGAAAGTTGTGCGTAGAACATATTCTAAAAAACCCTCAGGTTCTCATGCTGGCACACCAAGAACTTTAGTGACAGTCATCTCCCAGCCCTTTCCTTGCCTTTCAGGGTTTGTCTTTATACTTTGGTTCCCACCCCTTGCTCAACCTTCAGATCTATCAAGAATATGTGGAATTTAATTTACATTTCATCACTCTGCTCCCCACTTCCTTTTTCCACTTTTAAAGACCCTTGCAAAGATGTTGGTTTGGTGAGATAATCCAGGGTAGCATCCCTTTCCTAAAGATAGTTAACTGCAAACTCAAATTCAGTTTCAGCCATGACTTCTTTTCCATCTAACCTTCCTTATTTATAGGCCAAGAGGATTGAGGCCATTTGTGTGCATAATTCTTCTTCCTAAATAGAAACTGAAAGGAACTCAGTTGTCCACAAGAAAGATGATTGTTTATAGTTGTTCTACATTCAGATGAGGCTGATATGCCCTCATAACCCACACAGACTGCTTTCAGCTGCTTATGGCCTGGCCCTGGGAAGGATGTATAATATTGTACAACTGATCACTTTTCATGGACAGAGAGTGCCAGAAGGAGCATCTGAAAGCCATCAGCTTTTGAATCCACAGCAGCTGGTCTTCAATGGTACTTGAAGGAATTTGGGATGCATGCTATACTTTGAACTAAATTTACAATTGTTATATTAATCAGATTTTCATTGTTTTTAACAAAATTTCTGAGATGAACAACTTAAAGCAAGGAAATGTTTATTTTGGTTTAGTTTTGGAAGTTTCAGTCCATGGTTACTTGAACCTGTTGCGTTTTGGCCTGAGGATGCTACAGCACAGTGAGTTCTACACTGTGGATTTCCATGAACTTCCTGTGAATATCTGTGAGGTGGGTGGCATATTTATGAGATGGTGGGATCATTTTTATTTTCCAAATCATTGTTAACCAGATACTCCTTTCAGGGTGTTTCTTCCTGTCATTTCCACAAAAGGTAAGGGGTGGCAAAACTTCAATATGATGGGGTGTGATAATGACATTACATCATTTAAAATACAGACCCTTGGCTAGTGCACATGTGTGGGAGAATGCCCTAGTGTGTTCGTTTTGATACAGAGGAAAGAAACAACCTAACTAGCTTCAACGATGTTCAACCACACAGTCTGTCAGCAGACACAGCTACCAAGATGTGACTATGGTTTCCTTGGTTACCTCATATCTAACTTCTTACCTATGGGGCAATCCAGGGCAGTCTCCTTCCTGGAATATGTGGAGGCTTTCTTAGAACCCATTCCTATTCACAATTAAATCTGCTGCAATTTGGCACAAGAATATAAGAAGAGCAACAGTATCTTGTGCCTATTTTTAAAAGGGAGCCTCACAGGAGCCAAGTGGATCCTGCCAAGACTTACTTTGTTGTTTTGCTCAGAGCCCTTTATTTTCTCTTATCTGATCAACTTAGCTATATCAAATCTAGGTGAAAGCCTCCTATGTACCATCCTCAGAGTTCCTGGTCTCACCATTTTAACCCTTTGTTCATCTGAATGGTAACTCTGTCACAGCAGAAAGTTCATGTCACTACCTTTAATTTTCCTTTCTCAATGTGTTTATCATGATACAAAGATACAAAGACACAACTTCATGTTTTATTTGGGCAAAATCATAATATTAAGCAAACGTTTTAAAACGCAGGCATTAATGGAGAAAGAAACGAAAAAGGACAGTGAAATCTCTTTGTTGTTTTGATTTATGTTTCCCTGATGATTAAGGATGATGAACATTTTCTTAAATGAGAATTAACCATTTGTATTTCCTCCTCTCTGAATTCCCTGTTGAGTTCAGAGCCCCATTTTGTGACAGGGCTGTTTGATATATATATATATATATATATATATATATATATATATATATATATATATATATAGTATTTAATCTTTTTTTGGTTCTTTGTATTACTAGATATTAGATCTCTGTCCATGGTATAGCTTCCAAAGATTAGCTGCCAGTTTGATGGTGGTCTATTGGCTATGAGTATGGTATGTTTGTCTGTACAGAAGTTTTTCAGCATGATGAGATCCCATTGGTTAAGTGATTGTTGCACTTTCTGGGCTACTGAAGGTTTGTTCAGTAAATTTTTCCCTATTCGTATTTTGTGGAGAGTTCCTGCTAGTTTTTATCCCTGGGATTTCATAGTTTAAGGTCTTATGTTGAGATCTTTGATCCATTTAGAGTTGATTTTTGTGCACGGTGAGAGGAGTGGGTCTAGTTTACAATCCCAAGTGTGAGTATGAGCTTTCTTAAAATGTTTTATTATTTTAAAGAAATCATTTTCTTTAATCTTCAGTACATTAGGATTATGACTGCATAATTTATGTAAGCATGAGAGTTTCATAAGTGATAGAATCCAATTTTAATGGGGTATTAAGTAAAGGTAAAGTCTTCATATTGCTTAACATTTCTCGTATGCTTTTGTTTTAAAATATAATTTTCTACATAATACTGCGAAGCTATGCAGAAAATTGCAGCTAGTATGAATAACATACTATGGTATTCTCCTGATGTAGTTACCTGTGTTGCTAGGACAAAACATCAGAACAAAGGTGTTGGAGACTGACTTCACGGCAGGAGTTCAGTGGCCATCTGAACTACACCTGTTGCCTTGCATAGCAGGTGGAAGGAGGAGAGCATTTGCAAGTGAACACCTCCAAGTATTCTCAGACCTCATGCACAAGGTATGAAGTCCAAAACATTCTCAACATTTTTCCTGTACAAGTCTTCACACTGTTTTCTCTTTACTAAGTTTAAATCACAACAAGCTTGGTTTTAGGTCATAATGCTCTTGTTTCTTGCTTTGTTTAAGTTCTTACTAAATCCCCAATATACAGTAACAAGACACAAAGAAATTATTTAATCTTTACCTTTCACATGTAAGCTTGTTAATAATTTTCTTATATGTCTCTTTATAATAGCACCATGCTGGGGCTGAGAGACAAAGGCATTATCTTATAATGTCCCCTCCCCAGCTGGCCTTTCTACTCTAAACCCCATGTGCCTTCAATGAGTTGGGACCAATTCTCTTTTCCCATGGTGTCCGAGGCTAAACATGTTGCCCAGTACACAAAAGCAGCTGATGGAGGAAAGGGTTTATTTTAGCTTACAACTTTAATGGGAAGCTTCATCCTGGCAGGAAAAGTATATTATGCAGAAGTTAGGCATCATGTGTTTCTAACACAACTATTCAGAAGCAAGGGGAGTGGGGTATCATACTCCAAAGCCTAACCAAGCAACATACCTCTTCCTGCAAGGTTCCACATCCTTAAATTGCCATTAGTTGGGGACCAAGCATTAAAAACATATGATGCCATGGGGGACATCTTTTTAAAGCCACCACATTTTGCTTCTATAGACTCATGACAGACTCATGATGTAAAATGCATTCAGTCCATTTTTAAAAGTCCCCATAGTATTTTGTCAATCTGAACACTGTTCAAAAGTTCAAAATCTCATCTAAAGTAGTCTCTTAACTCTAATCCTGTAAAATCAAAACACAAGTTAAATATACATAATGGCATACAGTAAACACTGCAACTGCAGAAAGGAAGCAGAACAAGAAAAGATGAGACCACTGTGTGAAAACTAAGCAGGGAAAACATCAATGTGACCTGGATCTGAGATCCACAATAGAAACTCTGGGTTCTAAATTCTACCCCATCATCTGTGCTGCCAATTTTCCAGGTAGATCTAACCGAGCAAGAGCAAGCAGCTTTTCTTGATTCCATATTCCTGGCATCTCCAAAATCCTGAGGTCTCCACTGGAACCCACAGTTCATTCACGTGGCTCTATGTCATAGCCCCTCATGGCCTCTGTTCAGGTACTGTGATCTTACTCCTTCTCCTCACCTAGGGACCATCTCAGGAAAGCTACACATGGTATATCCAATGACCCTCTCTTTCCTGCATTTGTTATATGTTCATTGTAATAGGTGAGCTATGAAATTTGTTAATGCTGGGAGATATAAAGCCAGTTTTGAAGATCAGACAAAGTTGTTCAGCATTCTTTCTTCAGGCCCTCGCATTTCAAAACAGTCAGTATTTCTTCTACTGTCCCAATACAGAACAGCCCTCTATCTCTCCATGCTTGCAAATAAATATATAAAATATTTTTAAAAGAAATAAAAATATTATTGAATCTGATTCCACACCATAATTGGCTTGTCTTCCCTCCTCCCCTCCCTCCGTCCAACTTAGTCTGAGTTTCAAGATCCAGACCAAATCCCATTGTCCCATGCAGTCTTCACACCTACCTGTTGTTTCTAAGATTTCACTAGTTCGGGGGTTGTCATTCCAACACCTCAGCAGCACTCATCTTACACTTGGATAAAATAACTTATATTGTTGTTTATGTTTTTCTTTATAATCACATGACTTCAAATGATCCTAAACCCAATGCTTTTTAGGGTTTTGTTTATTTATTTGTTTTTTTTTTAAGGTAGGGACTTGCTCTAGCCCAGGCTGACCTGGAATTCACTATGCAGTCTCAGATTGGCATCAAACGCACAGTGATCCTCCTACCTCTGCCTCCCGAGTGCTAAGGCAAAACTCTCATAGCATTTTTAATGCACCTAAGATGCATTTTATCCATGCAGCCACATCTCTAAAACCAGGATGCTTTTCACAATCAATGGCATTTTGAAGTTATTAAAGATTGAAATTGCAGCAAGCTCTTAATGAGAGTATTGGAGTTTGTTTCAGAAACTGACAATCTGAAACCACTTTAAACTGACAAAGATAAGAGAAAGTCAGCTTCAAGTTTTCAGTCAGATTTTGTCTTTCCCACATCCAGGGCAGAGACTGAAAAGCATGACTTCCTTTGTGCTTTTCTTTCTCTGTTTACCTGTATACCAAGAGTGGGGAAATTGTCTCAGCTGAGTGGAGAGTCTTATTACACCCCTCATATTGCTCAAACTTTCCTTCAGTTGTAAATAAAATAAAATTCTGTGTTGCAAGTGGTGATGTTTTACAAATAATTATATTACATGGACCGTGTGTGTGTGTGTGTGTGTGTGTGTGTGTGTGTGTGTGTGTGTGTAGTGTTACATGGAAATATTCAAGTACTTCCCATAATAATATTGCTTAGAGGATAAAAATATACGTACTAATTTCAGTTCCATTTACTCTTGATGCTCTATTTCTTCTTATAGCAAAACAGCCTCTATATAAAAGTCCTTTTCTTTTACAATTTAGGTACTTAGATGTTTAAGAAAAGGTTAACATTACTTACTACATGTTAAGACAGGTTACTTTGCAGTCCCTGAAATCGGAACTGCTGAGCTGGCTGGCTTTCCTGGCTCTTGTTGCTTTCTAGTTCAAGAAGTTTAGATATGACCTGGGTGTGTTGGTGCACACCTTTAATCCCAGCACTCAGAAGTCAGAGGTAGGAGTTAGAGTGAGAGGCCAGCCTGGAATAACAGAGTGAGTTCCAGGGCAACCTGGGCTAGAGTGAGATACTACCTCAAAAAGAAAGAGGAAGGAAGGGAGGAAGGAAGGGAGGAAGGAAGGAAGGAAGGAAGGAAGGA
>PVHP010010841.1:0-46612 GCA_004024765.1 Zapus hudsonius | reverse complement strand
TGTTTTGGTTTTTTAAGATAGGGTTTCCCTTAGCCCAGGCTGGAATTCATTATGTAGTCTCAGGGTGGCTTCCAACTCACAATGATCCCCCTACCTCTGCCTTCCAAATCCTGGGATTAAAGGAGTACTCCACCATGCCTGTCTCACACTTAGGTTTTTATTTGGTGTACTAAGACTTTATACTGGCACTCCTATTCACTAAGCTCCATGATCCGATCTTTAAATTCAGCTCTCTCTCTCTTTCTCTCTCTCTCTCTCTCTCTCTCTCTCTCTCTCTCTCTCTCTCTCTCTTAATTCTTCCAATTACTTGAGTACGGTCTCAATTTGTAGTCCAGATTTGCCTCAAGCTCACTACATATCCCAAGCTGGCCTTGAACTCTTGAAATCATCGCAACCTTTGTGGCCCAGACTCACAACTGCTTAAGTTTACAGGTGGGAGACTCCATTCCTGACTATTCTTGCTTTAATAAAGAGGGAAAAACATTTTTTCCCTGAGGAATTTCCCAAATTCAATTATTTTCCATGTTCCATGGGATTCATTTCTTACCTGGGAGAATAGGCTCATATTTTAGATTTCTTGATGTATTCTAGAAATCTTTTCTGTCCTCATTTGGCTTAAACTATTTTTCTATATTTGGAAACATTTAACTAAGCATTCGTATTTTAGAATTTAGTGATAGTTGAAGACTAGCTTACAGTACCATGGCCAGGCCATTGACCCGAGAAGAGCAACCAAAGCAGGACATACTGAGTGTCAGTTCTCAGTCTCGTGATGGCCTTACCTCAGAAGTCAGAGATCACAGACTGAAGGGAAGAGCAAAGAGGTCCACGCAGCAATCACCTCTGCTTTTCCCCTTAATTTGTTTCCTAACCTGAAAGCAACCACTAAGGTCTGGGAAAAGGAGTAAAAGTTCTAGCTTAGAACCTAGAGAAGAGTCAGCATTTTGTTCAGCACATGCACCTTTCAGTTAGATCTTTGAAAGGCTCCACACTTGAAGTAGCAATCCCCTATTAATAGATAATTCTCACAAAGACTAACAAGACCCTACCTTGTATGAAATTTGGCTATGATCATCTTTCCCTAACAACAACCTCATAGAATCTAAAGTTAATTTTTGTAGAAAATAAGAATCAGGATATAAAATACTTGAGAAAGACAAGAAATGATATAATTAACAGACTAACACTATAACACAGTACACCTTTGTCTTAAACTGCAATCAATTTTAAAAGTTTGAATTCTATGATCTTTGTGAAATAAAGGTAAAAAGAAAAAAGAGAGAAAAACCCCAAATGTTTACAAAATAAGCACTAACTCATGGATCAATAAATAAACTGAAATGGTAATTAAAATATGACAACTTGCTAAGCATGGCGGCACATAACTGTAACACCAGCACATGGGAGGCTGAGGCAGGAGGATCTAAGCTTTGAGTACTAGCAGGGTTCCAGAGTGAGTTCCAAGCTGGCTGGGCTACAGAGTGAGGCCCTGAATCAAAAACAGATCAAACAAACCAAAAACAACCCACAAAACCAAAAATAGCTTTCTGGAAAGTGTGCTTGCTTTTACATTTTATATAATTTTCAAAGTATTGTAGGAAAATTATGAACAATTCCATGTTAACATAAAACTGGGGTTTTAGACAGATTGCATCGATTTTTGAAAAATACCTTATACCAACACTAATGCAAGAATACATAGAAATTCAAAATAGCTAATTAGCTTAATGAATTGAATCAGTTATTAATAATCTCTCCACAAATTAAAGTGTAAGCCCAAATAACTTTACTAATAAATTCTTCTAAAGGAAACAATAAAAACATTATAAAATACTTCAGAGAAGATGCAAACAAGGATACTTACTGCTTTATTTATTACAATTAAATTTTGCTATAAAAACTGTCTGACAGCATTATGTCAAGAAGGAAAATTACAGGTTTGTTTAACTTATACAAACACAAAAGAAAATCCTAAGCCACCCAAATCCAGCAATGAATAAAAGTCTTAGTTCATCATGACTGAATTGGGTTAAAATTAAAAACTCAATTTTAATATTGACAGAAAAGAACAAAATTATGTGTTTTGATCTTGACTTTTGATATCTTTATTGATACAACATATATTTTGACAAAATTCAACACTCAAACAAAACACATACACACACATTGTATCACATACACAGAAAGGGAAAGATAATTGTATCTATAAAACCTCACATCCCAGAAGATATGGCTATAATATATGAAATATGTCCAAGTATTCTACAGTAAAAACTAATATAACCAAAACATTTTGGGGACAATTAAGTTCTACATAAAAGAGGAATATTATGTGCATGAAAGAGAAGTCATTATAGTAGAAACACTTATGCCTAAATGCATTTGCATTTCAATAGAATTCCAAACAAAATATCAACACGTTTTTTGTAAATTTGACATGCTGATTTTAAAATTTATATAGAAATTTAAAGGGCCTTTTAGTAGTCAAGGCTATATTAAAAATATAATGCTTATGCTATAAGCATCAAAGCCTGTTATAAAATGATAATAACAATTTGAGACATTTGTGAAGGAAAGTTGGGAATTTTAGTAAATGGTGTGTATTTGACACATTTAAGTTACTGTGAGTGAATATGGGACAGCAGCAACTTAAAGGAGGAAGGACTGACTTTGGCTCACGGTTGAAGGGGATGCCATCCATCATGGGGTAAGGTGTGGTGGATCAGGTTCCATCTGTAGCAACAGAAGCCCAAGTTTGGCTTGTTACAGCTCAGTGAACCAGCTTGGGTCAGAGTAGAACTGACCTATAACCTCAAGCCCTGTCCCTACAGTCTTGTCTTCCAGTTGGACTCAATAAGTCCAAAAAGTCCTCCTAAAACATCACCACTGATGAGGGACCAGGTATTCAAACACATGAACCTATAGGGAGCCCTTCATATCAAACCATAACACAGTTGAATATCTATATAGAGAAAGTAAGTCTTTATTACCATTACATTATACACAAAATCAGTTTTAGACAGAATGTAGATCTAGATAGGAACAAACAACCAGAGGGAAATGGGTGAGACATAGACGATCAGACACTTTCAGAAATAAAATCTCCAAATGTATTTAGAAATATGATTCCACGCTCAGCTCCATTAGTCATGAGGAAATTACAAAGTTGAAGTCCACTAATATACCTGTTCTCCCACAAGAATATTTGAACTATATAAAATGATAGTAATTTTGAGGTGTGGGTTACAGTATAAAGCAAATAGCATGTCCATGTGTCCTTCAAGTGAGAGGACCAGGAGCTCAGAGAAGTAGCACTCACGTGTAGACACCGACATACCACCCCTAGCTGCACAGATGTCCATCCGTAACAGAAGGAAGGCATGATGACTTTCTTGTACTCTGGAATATTATATAGGAATGAAATAGACTCAGTAATGTAGATTAACCTTATAAACATTCACAAAATGGAGTGACAAAAGAAAGTCACAAATGAGAAACTTCATTATAAAAGCCAAATACCAGAGAAAAAGAAGTCACGTGTTGTGTAGATATTTTCACATGGATGGTTTTGTGTCTTACTTTTTCTTAAAAGTAAGACATATACCATTTGCTCTCTCTCATGCAGTTGATGTTAAATGCATACATCTAAGTGGAAGTAACGTGGGTAAAGGAAAGGAGACTAGAAAGAGATCCATGGGACTGGAGAAAACAGGGAGGGGCGAGAAGAAACAGAATGAGATAATCAAGTGGAAGGGGGAGAATGGGGCAAAGGGATGCAGAGGGAGGAGGGTGGGGGGGACTCAACCAAAACAATGTGAATGAACATGCCTGAAGGAAACCCATTACTATGTAAGTACTTTAAAAACAAATAACAATCGAGACAGAATGACAGAAAGCCAGGGATCTCATGAAAGTAAGAATAAGGGTTGAAAGAAGGAAGCTTGAGGGTAACATAAGTCATGGGGTCCATGTGGTTCTTCAGCTAGGTGATGGTTTCATTGACATATCAATATAATAAAATATCATACAACAACTAATATATATGCATGAGAGAGGAGAGATAGAGATTTCCAATATATTATATGAAAATAACCACACCTGGAATAATGCATGAAAGGGCCCAGGTTATCTATTTATTTAGTTGTGTGTGTGTGTGTATATGGTCATGTCAGGGCTTCTTACTTCCCTAAAGGAAATGCCTGTCTAACCAGCACCTTTCACCACTCAGCCATATGCTTATGATGTATATCTATATGTTTATGATATATCATATATATGCTCACGATATAAAATTGTGTTAAATGAAATCAACATATGCTAACAAGATCATTTCTGGATGGAAAGATTCATTTGCATTGTATTGTCTAAAGATTCCATAGTGGCAAGGCATGGTGGCCCACATCTTTAATTCCAGCATTCGGAAGGCAGAGGTAGGAGGACTGCCATGAGTTCAAGGCCATCCTGAGACTTCATAGTAGATTCCAGGTCAGCTTGAGCTAAAGCGAGACCCTACCTCAAATAAAACCAAACCAAAACAAAACAAAAAGTTCCATTGTAAAGAAAAATACAATTTGTTAAGGAATTAGGCTCTATTTTAACCCTTAAAGCACTCTTCAATGTTGAGGAATATTCACTTTTAATGTAGCTTCATGCTTCAAAGCAAGTAGAAAGAATATTTCTCAATGACCAGCTCCCACAGTGGCTGAAATAATTGTACTGATAATCTTCATATCTACCTAGTGTCATCCTGACACAGCTTATGTGACTTCCATAATTAATATTTCAGTAGCTTTCATCCCATGCATCTTTCAAAAGTTTGAATTGTCTTTCCTTGAAATAGAGAAAATATAGAATCAGATCAAGAGAGTATAGATTCAGGGTATAAGGAAAATAAAGATACTTCTACCTGCATCTAGACCTAAGCCTGTGGTCATTCTGACTGTGACATCTGCCTCTGGTCTCAGGAGCCAGGTGTGGCAAACAGATCTCTGTAAAGCCAGCCTTGTCACCAGGAGTGTCAGAACTCAGAGATTTATTATGAAGTGATGTCTTTTTAAAGAGCAGCTCAGGGAGTCTTTGAACACTGAGCTGGACACAGGGCCTCGCCAACATCAAACAGATACTTTTTACCCAGAGCTTTTGACTCTGAACTTCAATGTTTCATATGTTAAGTGATTGGAAACTTGGGAACCATGAAGTAATACTTTTCTCTGATTTGGAAAATTTGAGTCTTTAACAATGAAACTTTAGATGTGTATTAAAAATACTTTGAGAAAGTATAGTGTTCTCTTTATAGGGGAGCTATCATTCGGTTCAGTTATATTACAATTTCATGGCTAAAAAAAAAGTTGCTTTCATGGCTTCACGAGTTTTTTTAACCCTCTCTACCCTTCACTCACCTAAATTTCTCATTGATTTCTTCTAAAATCAAACCAGCACTAAGCTCCGGAGGCTTTAACAAAAGACTTCTACCAGGGGTCATTTTTCTTTTAGTGCCTGGAGATCATGTGCCAGCAGCTGATGGCTATCATGCCATATTGCTGAATAAACCCTGTGCCGTCTCTAAGCTGAGGCTGCTGCTGGAGTTTATTATATGCAGCTTTGCTGCTTACCAATCACATAATAAAGCCTAGAAAGTCTGCAACCTGGGAGAGGCAGGGTGTGGCTCTATCTAACTGCTCTATCCAGCTTGCATCCAGCTAACTACCTTTGCGGCTGATCCTAAGGGAAAGGCCTATTGCTCCTGGATTTATAGAGTGCCTGGCACTCCCGATGCACGGGAGGGGCAGCGGGCCACCCAGCCTGATCTTAAACCTGTGCTGTGAACTTCATATTTATTTATGAGCGAAAATTTGAACTTCTTCAAAGAAACCTATGAATTTCACCTGACAGATGTTTCTTTGTAAGACTTTGCCTCAAACATTTTATATTTAGGAATAAAGCAAAACTGCTTTGGTTTGGATTCTACACTGAAAGTAGGAATGAAATGAATAAGAATGAACTGACTGTGTATCATACTAGAAAGTACGGCACATTATCACAGAAGTCTGTGCTGGGTTAACGAGTCATATACCATTATCACCAAGAATATCTACTTTTGAACACAGATTTACCAGGCTTAGTATTGGATCTTTTCTATATGTCTAATTTAATAATGGAAATAATATCTTCACTTTTCAAATGAGAAAACAAATTCAAGGAAGATGGCTTATATATCTATAGTCATATTGTGGATGACCCAGAATTCCAACTTAGGTATTCTCCACTTCAAGGTTCTGGCCTTGTCTGCAAACGATTCCTTATGCTATGGGGAGAGAAATATAAGGTAGAACACACTTTCAAGTGAAGCCTTTGTTATCTAAAGAGAAAATTCCAGAGTCAGTCACTGCACACTGGGGAAACTGTGTATGATGTGCGAAAATGGCAAAGAATATACACCCCTCCCCTCTAGTGTACAGAAGTACCTGAGAATTCAGATGAGGATAGAGCTGAATGCTCAGTTTGATTACTGAGAAAGCCCACTGGATAGCATGACTCTAGCTCTAGTAATGCAAGGGTACCATTGTTCACTTACAACCGCGATGTTAGGCCAGCCTGCTGGCAACGTTATCTGAAAGCAGAGATTCAGGTTATTCCTCTCATTGGTATGAAGTGTGCTTTTTAGTGAGTCAGGTTTCCTCAACTGAGAAATAGGGACCAGGGCTGCCATCCACCAATCAGACAGTGCATCTCCTTCATGCCTTGAGGAAGAGATGGTCTGATAGCAGGGTTTCTATATAAGAAAAAGTTCTATAGAGAGGTAAGAAACAAAAGGAAAAGATGATTCAGTCATAGGATTATTTAGAATTTTCGATTTTTTACCCATTAAGTTCAAAATAAACTTGAGGTTGGTTCAACTTCCCCTCCCCCAACCAGATCCTCCTTCCTACTGTCTACTTCTGTCTACAGTGGACAGTTTAGATTTTATCACTAGAAGGAGCTAAACTGGGTCAGATTTTATACAAATCATATGCCAGTCTTAACCATTTCCTAGGATGAAAATTCTCTCCTTATTTTATTTCCTATTTCAAATTATGTTGACATGTTTAATTCAAATAGCTCACCAAAGATAATGTGTAACATAACGTGTTACAATACAGAGCTTCCACTTACATTGTTGGAAACTTCCAACTTGAATATAAAGTACCTTTCATCATCAAATCGGCAGGATATAACTGAAGATTCTTCTGCTCTCTTAAATTTAAAATGCCATTAAATGAAAGTTCTCAACCATTCTAGAAAAAAAAACCACTATGCTTTCCCAATTTATCTGGCTCAGAAACCCAGGTAGGGCTGGACTTCTACAGCTTCAGTGTGGAACAGAGAGCATCTTATAGAACTTAAATCCTTCAATTGTAGCTCGATTTCTTCTCTTTATCCTCTAATATGAAGCTGAGTTTCTCTTAAGAACTATATTACTTAATAATGATGATGATGATGATGATGATGATGATGATGATGATGATGATGTAGAAAAAATTAGGAGGAACTGAAGGAACGAACAGGGAGAAAGGAAAGCAGATAGGGAAGGAAAGGACCAGTGAGATCATCTCTTACAAACTGACCTCTACTTGTTCTGGTTCCCTGGAAAATGGCCATGCACACAGTCCTTCCTTATCGAGCCATGGATGCTTGTGAGAACTGTATCCAGTCAGGACCACTCCTCTGTCATGTGGCTCACAAGGCACAGTTCCTACTCCATTTTTGAATTTTCCAAGTGTCTCAAACAAGTTAAGCTACCTCAGCGGTTGGAACTGGGCAATTCTGGTCAGGAAGTAGTTTTCCATCATATCAGTATCTAACACTGACCTATGGGTAAAGCCTTGCCCCCTGCCTGACTTCCTTCAGTCTATTTGATTTACTTCTATGTGTAGGCATTAACCACATCTCTCATAAGGGTGTCACCCTAGAAGTTGCTTGATGATGTCCAGTCTTTAAGAGCTGGTTTCCAATTGCACACATGGACTCTCTCACAGGCCCTGAATTAGTGGTTTCCCTATTATAGATCCTCTAAGGGACTATACTGGATAACTCAATTTTTTTCTGCCTTCCTCTGGTTATGTTTTCCAATTTGCTACTAGCAAAAAAAGAAAAAAAGAGAGAGAAAAGAAAGATTACAAGCCCCTTCCCCTCCATTTTCCAACAACAACAACAAAAAACCACTTTAAAATAAAAATAGCTACAACTAGGCATATATCCGGTTCCCCTTTTTAGATCTCATGACCTCTGCTGATATGACTAGCATAACAACGAATCTCCTCAAGAGAAAAAAAAATCAAACTCTTCCTTCTCAGTTTAATGTACCTGGTCTTCCTTTATTTTCCTTCCAGCCTTACTGCCTCTTCTTTGTCCTAGCGAGACAATTGAGACTTTTCAGAGTACGCTCCATCCTTCATCTCTGATCAGTATTGATTCTCAGAGAGCGTTCTAGACAGAGGCTTTTTTTCCTTTTCCCCTTTACCTTTGGGCTTGCAAAAATGTAGTTGTGTTGGTTTTTTTTTTTTTTAATTTTTACTTCAATTCCAAAATAGAAACATTTCCATTTTAACAATTTTGTTTATAAATAAAAATCCATCACTCTCTTGTGGACAAAGCCAATATCTGGATCTCAGAAATCTGGAGCCATGACTGGTATTTATAAAACTGATACATGAGGAGCCGTCTTGATACCACCCACATGTTTGGGGAACAAAGATGTGCCAAACTCCCACAGGCTCACTTTGCCTGTCCCCCCACCAACTGCTGCCTGCTTGACTGTATGTGGGATGGCAGATCTAACATGCCTGCAGATGCCTAGCTTGACACACACAGTGAGTTCCCCTCAGCCACATGGGGCTGAATTGTCTATAGATGAACCCCTCATCTGCAGACTTGACTGAGAAAAAAACTACAAATACAGCAGAGAAAGTTGATGTTCCCACTCTTTCATGGCAATTTGTTCATCTCTAAATAGTATAGGAATCTCATCAGAGATCTGATTTCTAAAAGTGAAAAAGAAATTGGGACAAGGTTTTATAAAAAAATAAATATCTTTATTTGCAAGAAGAGAGAGACAGAGAGAGACAGAGAGAACAGAGAAAATGGATCCACTAGAGCCTCTAGCTGCTGTAAACAAATTCCAGATGGATGCACCACACTGCTTCTGGCTTTGCATGGGTACTGGGGAATCAAATCCAGGCTCGCAGGCTTTGAAAGCAAATACTTTTAACACAGCACCATCTTCCCATCCTAGAGCACATATAAACCCATCCAATTTAATCTGAAAATTATCCATTTTAAAAACATCTTCACCCAGTAATCACACTCCTGAAAGAGCCAGTAAGGACAGTATCCCTCACTTTATAGTTAAAGGTCAGTTTATGGTTCAGCTGCCAGTTCGGGAACTCTATTTCCTCAAACTCCAAATATGCAAGTTCAGTTCTCTGTTTTGCTCAGAAGCACAGTTCTCCTTTTACTAGTAAGTAGTAAATTGTTTTTTATATCAAGCACTGTAGTAGTATCTTCTATATGCAGCTTTCAATCATTTTTTTTTCAGCTGAAGTTTTAATGACTTAGTGTGGCTCTAAAGTCCTCTCCTATGTTTTGAAGCCTGGGCATGAGTAAACTGTACAAAACAGGATGAGAAGGAGTTCTAGCCATCCCTGCCTTGCTTTCTTCAATCCCATGCTCAACTTCTAGTGCTTGTTTAAGTAAATGCTATTTAGACTTTGTTTTGCCATCAGCTCTACCTGATTGGAACTTTCCAGTGGACGTTAGGATAATTAAAATAGCTATTCTAAACAAACATTTTCCATATCCCATGACTCTACAGTAAAACCTTACTTTCCATTTATATTATTGCTCTGTAGCTTGAGTACATTATTCTTTCTGTGGTTCTACTCCAAGAGGAAGCTCGGGGTCACAAGCCTTCTATCTGGTGACTTCTCCATTAGGGATACCTTCTCTGACAACCATTATGACAGGAGAAATGTCACAGGATATTCTCATGTGATATTTTCTGGACTAAACCTACAAGTATACATCATTTGCACCCACTTTCCACCGAGAGAGGATATAGATTTCTTGTATATACAGGAAAATGAATTGCATATATTTAGGCATCTTTAACACTTAAGAATACCTGAATTTTAAAGTACTGGGAGATCAAGGCAAAGTAGTTGGTTCTTTCTTTATTCTCATAGAAAATATATTGCTTGAACTAATTGAAAACAATGAAATAAAAATTCAACTTAGAAATATTCAGTTTGGGGAATTTGGTTTTCCTCATTTAAAAACACAGCAAAAGTTATTTGCTTTTACTTTCCTCTTGCAATGATAGTTCTGTTTATATACTTTTAATATACTTATTTATCTATCTGTAAGCAGAGAGAGACAGAGAGAGAATTGGCATGCCAGGGCCTTTAGTTGCTACAAACTCCAGACACATGAACCATTTTCTGCATCTGGTTTTATGTGGGTACTGGGGAATTGACCCCAGGTTGTTTGGCTTTGCAGGCAAGTGCCTTAACTGCTGAACCATTGCATCAGTCCCTATTTACATTTTGTAAAGGGTGTCAACTGTCCTGATGAAGAAAGAGATCAGGTCTGTATGCAAACAGACATCGGGATCTGCACATGTTCCCATTTAAGCATTTGGTCATAATTGTGCCACTTTGTTATGGGATTTTATTACAATACTTTTTGCATAAAATATTTTAACATTGTGTAAATCGCCAACTCTATTAATTAAAGTAATTTTATTTAAAGGTATATACTTGATAACTCTATGGATTTTACAGTCTGTTTCAAAGCACCTATTTTTACTATGTAGAGATTTATAAATTATGTTCTTCTTAGTTATTTGCACTAAGTTATTTGCACTATAATCACTAATTCACTGTTTTCCACTGCCATCCTTAGGGCCAGAAAGATGCTGCATGGAGTGAACTACTTTAAAGTCCTTAGGTATTTTTCCTAACAGCATGATGAAAGCCACACAGACACACAGTCACTCATGTCCAGGGCTCTGAAGCCAAGTTTTCAGTTCCCATATATTCCACAACCCACTTGGAGTCATTGTTGGACAAGGTATAGTGTGGTCATTTCTTTGTGCTTGTTCAAAACACTTGATTTTAAGAACCCTTTACAAATCCATTGATTATTTTCTGACATGCAGGGAACAGTCCAGTGATCCCTTCAATATAAGCAACTGAATATATCCCATTATAATTATTAGATTAAATGTCCATAGGGAGAATGTTCGCATTTAACTAACTCTGTTCCAGACCCAAATGTGGAGAATTACAATACTGCAAGGTGTACTAGTAGCAAACCTTAACATCTGCCAAGATTTCCTTATAATCAGTTTTTTTTTGGTCAGGAGTAATTTATAACAAATATATAATTCTGTAACACTTATTTTAGCTATAAATTGGAGTATAATATGCAAACCTTACTTTATGGTTAGGATTTGTTACACTTAAACTATTATGCATGCCAACAGAAGAAAGCACACATTTTTGAATGAAAAGCACACTTATCTGATGAAACGCTTTTTTATATCTGAGGATAATGTTTCTTTCATAAAATGAATCTTCTTTCCATGTTGACCGTCTCCCTGAACCATCGCCACAGTTTTTGGCCTCCTTCTTGACTTATGGAATCCGCCCTATCCATAAGTGCAGTGGGAAGAGCAATCGCCTGACATGTAGAAACCCCTGCATCCCATCTAATGAAATCAATCCCTACATAGAGCAATACTGACCTGTGCCTGGATGCTAGGACCCATCTGGGTAATACCATGCTGGAGCTTTGCTGAGTGGCCTGGATTCAAATCCCAGCCAGCCCTCTCTCTCATTTATCTCACAGGCTTTGAAACTCCAACTGAAAAGAGAAATCTGCTCTCTGGCACAGCATTTGAAGTGTAGTAAACAAGGAGTGAATGTCATCTGTTGTCATCTGAAAGTCTCCCTGATCATGTCACATGGGAGAGAACTTAGCCAGACATTTTAAGTAGTAGCTAAAGTGTTTATCTTGAAATACAAATTTCTTTGGACAGATTCGGATCAGCAAATAATTCATACCTACTTGAATACCTTGTCAAGGTCATTAGTTGCATAATCTCTTAAATTATTATTTATGAATCATGTATTTTATGTAAAGATAATGAATAATTATCTTCTGGTTAAATTCATATATCCCAAAACATAGTCATGTAAGTAAATAGTAGCATTACGTGTTCCACTGTAGTCACAAATAGTCTTACTTTGTATCAGGATTGCTTTATCTATTTACTTTATTTTATTTCATTTCTTTGAAGTAATATCTTTCTTTAAAGCCTGGGAGAGTCTTGAATTCACAAACAGAACTTTTAATTTCTCGCATGCCAGAAACAGGGATGTGCCACTATGACCAGCAGAAAGTGACAATTTTCATTAAATGAAGTTTGTCCTGTTATTATTCTGTGCAGGGCCCTATGCTACCAGGTACCATTTGTTTTGCTGAAGGTCTCAGCACTGTGAGGTAGATGATAAGTTCCATGTCTCTACCAGTTCAAGACCTTGCTTCAGAAATTGAACCAATATACTACATCTGGGTATTAACTGTCAGTTTGCTTATTGATGCTGATTCTGTCTCAACATGACATTTGAAGTGCTGACACATTGTTCAGAAAAAGATAATGGTACTCTGAATGAAGGCCCTCCCTCCAGGACCACCACAGAAACACTACAATGTAGGTGAGTGGGGATTTTGAAAATCATCTTTCCATGTCTCTCATTCTGAACTTGAGGGAATGAGGGCAGAGCTGTGTTAAGTGATTGGTTCAAAGCTTTGCTAACACATGGTGCTATGCTAAATGCTTATATAAACGAGGGAATGAGGGCAGAGCTGTGTTAAGTGATTGGTTCAAAGCTTTGCTAACACATTATGCTATGCTAAATGCTATGCCAAAGTCTAGAGATCAGGTGTGGAGATTCCCATTCATTCAAATACTCTTTCCTTCATTTAACAAGCATCTATTAGGTATCCTGCCAGGGCCGTGGATTGTGCTAGAGGCTGGAAACAAGGCCAAGGATACAGTTTTGTCCTAACGGAGTGTACCTTGGGGAGAAGGCTTCTGGAGAGATAATGGGAAAGAATAATAAATGGGGAATTAAAAGGTAGATGCATGGAAGAGGAGCCTTTGGGTGCTGAGAACGTCTAGGAACCCACTTCCATTTGGGTGTTCCCAGAAATCTTCTGGGAGGATGAGAAATGCAAGTCTATATATATATATATCAGATGAAAACCAGATAAATGAAGGAACAAGAACAATGAAAATAGCACCAAAAAAGGTGAAGAGAGTAGAGACCTCATGACCATACTTCTCTCAGCAGCATGATAGCAACGTCTTTACCCCAAACCAAGTCAAGGTTACTGCTGAGATCATGCCGTATGCTGTAACTGCTAATTCTGCGTTTGTCATGAGTCTTAGTAGCACTTTATCCAATAAGAGGTGTTGACAAAATTGTTAGTGACTGTTGAAAACTTCTCTGCCCCATTTATTTCTACCACACACAGTCTGAATGGTTGTGACAAACTATAGTTTGGGTAATAGGAAAATGATATTTGAGGTTTAAAAGATAACTTTCTGTCATGCTGCAAAACACAGAATCTATAAACAATGACACCTGACCCTTAGAGTAATTGGTGTTTTATTCTACAGTTGATTTGTTTTGCAAAATAACTCACTCAAAATTGTCTGAGTTACCTCAAATGTGTACCAGTGCACTTGCAGTGAGTGTGAATATTTATATGTGCTGACCTGATTTTTTTAAGTTATTTTAACAAATCATTTCCTATGTCCAAAATACCTAGCTGGAAATTGCAAGTTAACAACCTTACTTTCTTTCTAGCATTTTCTGAGAACCCAAACATACAGTTTTAACCAAAAAAAACCCCAGAAAGTGCATTTTTATATTTATATGCACTTTTATATCCACTTGGATTTTCAATTACTTTTAAATTTACATACAAAAACAGTCCCAGTGAGTTTTCAAGTATAATGCCGTGAATTATTTTTATATTTTACACCACCACAAATGACTAGGTTGTCTTGAGTCTTATGAGAATTCTAGGATTGCATGCATGGATAGGCAGTTTTGGTCATTGTAAATAAGCTTATACCATTTTGCTTATTGAGAAATATCTTACTGATAGGTGTTCAATAAATGTTTTGGAGAAATAAATATCTGAAAGTAACACAAGGTTTGATTTAGACAAGCAAGCCATATAGATACTGTAAGGCTGCTGTTTACAGTGGAGGCTTCCTCCCTTGCTCTGAGATGGTTGTGAAGAGCTACAGATATTAATATATACACATTAGCCATAAATATTTGTGAGGCAATAACTAATGCTCTAGCCACTAATGCCATGTCATGAAGCTTAGTATCACATAATTTAATAGAATATGCTGAACAGAACCTGGTAACAGTTGAAACCTGTACCTCACCTTTCTCCCTTCCCCACAGGAAACCACATCTTCTCCCATGTAGCACCCCCAGACAGTAAGAGTAGCCCCCTGCCTGAAGGAATCCTGCTCCTAAATGGATAGAATCCAGACACAGGTTGGTGAATGACTTAAATCATTCCACATGGGACCCATAGAACACACGTTTTCTTTTTTTACATTTAATATCCATATGTTTGTCTGGCTGGAAATCAAGTTTCCCTACGTGTTCCTATTATTCCACTGTATAACAATTTTCTTTATAGGCCATTTACATAAGAACTAATTTCTTTGACAGAAAGGCTACCAATGGTTATTTAAGCCCACAATCATGAAAGTGGTCTTCTTGGAGTTTCCAACAAACTGCATCTTTCCCCAATGGCGGAGCTACACAGGATCAGCCTGTTCTCTTGGCTACTCCCACGACTGTGAAGGGACATGGGGACTTCATGTGATGCTGGGGATTCATACATGAAGCAAGCATGGTGTACTTAATCTCCATATTGGCATTGAGAAGTCTTCCCGAAGCCAAGATTATACATGCATTAGGGACTCACATACATGATGAATGCATCTTGGAAAACCATGTAGGAAGCTAGCAAATTTCTTTTGAATACAAATATGTGTGTATGTTATATAGGAATGGTTACCTTGATTTCTCTCTAATTCTGCAAAAAGAGTTATGGTTATGGCACACAGTAAGTAAAATAGATTTTCTCAAATATTAAAAGATCACTGGTGTAGAGTCAGGCACCCTGGACTATTTTTCCACATGGATCCCAGGTAATTAGATTATGTTCTATAAACAAAGGGTTGGCTTGACAACCTCACACTCACTTTCAGTGGATCTGGTAGCAATCAAAGATGCCTCAACATTAAGTCTGGAAAGTTTATGTTCTAAGTGGAAGGCATCTGCTGTTTCAGGAATGTCACCTTTGTGTTTAAGATGTTTACATTTTTGCTTATAGATGTAGCCGTGAGCAAAGACATCAGTTAGTGTGTGATTTCCTGGTGTGGTTATTTCAGCCTCTGCAAAGTGTCTTGTCAGCCATCTGAATCCACATGTTCTGAAGTCAAACCCACTAATATTACAATTAACCTATCCTCAGGACATCACAGACAAAATGAGCTATGATGTATACAGGTGAGGGGTTGGTATTACATATCAAAGATGTATATGGAAAGTTGGGATGAAAACATATCTTTTAAAATAATTCTAATTGATTCTGATTTTTATATTGTTTTATAAAATATAAGAATAAAGAAAAGAGTAACCTTAAACATCTAAAACAAGAATACAACTCACCACTTACCTTTGATCTCTATGTTGCACCTACATCATCCATGGACTGTTGCAATTATAACTGGAGTTAGGAACTACATTCTTAATGTTCATCATTGATAAAAATACCAATCCAGTCTTCACTCTGGTGCCTTGAAAAGAAACCAGATAAAAAGATATTTGAAAAATTAAAATTTCAGAGGAAGGAGAGAATGAATTCCTCAATGTGTTTTATAGTACTAAGCGTATAGGAATTAAAACCCATGGACTTATAGACAGTTACTTGGTGTGATAGTTTGCATATATGTACAATCATTTTCCTCTACTTTCACCTGTAGGCTTTCATTATTCTATGTATCTTTTAATATTTTTATCTAAGTATAAAATTTTTGATATTTCTGATTTTTACATTATCTTTTGTGCAAAAGTATATGTTGACACTTATATGTAGAATTCTATGGGTATTGTTTATTTGATTAGAGAAAGAAAATATTATTTAAGGAAACTAAGTAATAACGTTTTAAACTCAATAATTTGTTGACTCAATAACTCATCCATAAAAGTTGCATATATTTAAATGGAACTTAGGATACTAACTTTTTCAGAATTCAACACAATATTGACTTGAGGCAAACATACATTTTGATGTGTTAAAGGAATAATTACATTATTAATAATGATTTATTAGAATGGTTATTGTTTTAGGCTGTATGTCCAATAGCAAATTTACATTTATAAACTCATCCTCAAATTAACCTTGAAAGTTTATATTATTGTCTTTATGTAACACAGAGAATCCAGGAACTAGAATATTTAGTGAGTTGGACTTACTTGGCAATGAGATGGTTCAAACCCGGTGTGAGTATCTGAGAGGCCATCATCTTCCCACTCTATGACTCACTGTCCACTCTCTCCTTTAGGATGCCTCTGTTCTCCCATTGAAGGCAAAGAAAGCATTTCTCCACTGTTGATATCTGGTTGCATTTTGTTATAGTATATATTCCAATGTGCTAAATAAAATACACACCGCATAAAATTTAACATCTTAACCATATTTTGATTAGTAGTTCAGTCGTCCTAAGCATATTCATTTTGTTGTGAAACTAATATCCCATATGTTTTCATACTATAAAATTAAAACCCTATAATTATTATGGTTTAGATGTGAAATGTTCTCATAAGCTCTTGTATTGAGGGCTTGGTCCCCTGTGTAATAGTACATAAACACCAGAGGTAATGGACTGAAACCTCTGAAACTGTGAGCCTAAATGAATTTTTGCTTCATGTTGATTATTTTCAGGGATTGTCACAGTGATGAAAGATAAGTCAACTACTTCTCAATTTCCTCTTCCTCTTGCCCTGGGCAACCATCCTTTTATTTTCTGTTACTATGAGTTTGGCTACTCCATGTGTCTTCCATTGGTAGTTATCCTTTTGTGGTTGGTTTCTTTTACTTAGAATAATGTCCTCAAGGTTCACTCATATTGTACACAAAATTTCCTCCCTGTTGAAACTGTTGAAGTTTAAAATGATATATGTATGTATATATGTGTCTATCAGCTACCTTTATATCTGTATCTCTCATCTGTCTACCAATTTACCTTTCATCTATCTTTCTATAATCTATACACACATTTGCAAATATCCACATTTTGTTTTCTAGACATCTAGTGATGGATACTGGAGCTGTTTCACTGTTGGGTTATTGTGAATGAATCTGCTGTGGATATGAGTATAGTTATTTCATTGAGATCCAATTTTTATTTTTATTTTTTAAATATTTATTTACTGATCTGGGTGTGGTGGCATACGCCTTGAATCCCAGCACTCGTGAGGCAGAGGTAGGAGGATTGCCGTGAGTTCAAGGCCACCCTGAGACTACAGAGTGAATTCCAGGTCAGTCTGGACTAGAGCGAGACCCTACCTCGAAAAAACAAAAAAATATATTTATTTACTTATTTGTAAGGAGAGAGAGAGAGAGAGAGAGAGAGAGAGAGAGAGAGAGAGAGAGAGAGAGAGAGAGAGAGAGAAAGTATGGGCATGCAAGGGCCTCTGCAAACCAACTCCAGACACATCTGGCTTTACATGGGAACCCAGATGGCAGGCTTTGCGAGCAGGTGCTTTTAACCACTGGGCTAACTCCCCAGATCAAGATCCTATTTTTAATTTATTTGGCTATAACACCTAAGAAGGATCACTGTGTCATAAAGTAACCCCAGTTTTAACTGTTTGAGGATCTGTCATTCTCTTTTCAATATTGACCACAATGCTTTGCATATTTACCAACAGTGCAGGCAACCTCGCAAACACTTCTTTGTGTGCTTTCTATTTTTAGTACTGGCCTTCCTCCTAGTGTTCAGTGATGCTCATGTGTTGGGTCTACACTTCCTAGGTTCTCAGTGATTCTGAGAGCCTTTTCATATGCTTGCTGATCATTTACATACTTCTCTTGGCCAAATGTCTATTACTGTCTTTCTAAGTTGTATTCTTTTATTATAAGTGTTGTTGATATATTCTAAAACTTAACCTTTTATCAGGTAAATGATTTGTAGATATTTTCTCCTATTCCATAGGTTTCCTTTTCATTCTGATGACAAGTATTTTTTTTTTTTGATGCACAGATGTGTACATTGCGTCTGGTGTATCTTTTATGTACTTGCCTATGTTTTTGGCGTTATCTCTAAGGAACAATTGCCAGACCCATTGCCATGAAATTTTCCTTGTATGTTTCAGGAGTTTCATAGTTTAGCACTTATGTTTAGGCCTTTGATCCATTTTGAGTTAAATTTTGTAATGATGTAAAGTAAGAATCCAACTTACAAACTGATGATAGCCTTCAAAGAATGTTTGTGAATTTGCATGTGTCTGCATAGTTATTTATTATTCATTTTTGAGATTGGGTCTTCTGAGACAAGTGTTGTCTTGAACTTTCCAAGTAGCCTTGGATGACCTTGAACTTGTAGCTCTTCTGCCTCAGAAACCCGAGCCCTGGGATCACAGGTATGCATCACCATGCTCAATTGTACATCACATTTTTCAGTGAACAGTAGCGAGGTTGTCTGAGGTTGTATATTACTATTCAATTACAGAAGAGGTAAATTATCTGAAGTAAAAATTACCACTTTGTCTATCTTAAATTTAGGCAATAATTATCACCCTAAAAACTCAGTTTAGATAGTATAGATGGCATAAACTATCTCCTGAAAAATATTGATAACTAAGAAATTAAAATCTAGAATTTCAAAAGAAAACTTGTTTCTTGAAATCTGATGGTGAATTTTATAGAAATACCCACAGCAGAAACCTACATGACAATTACATGTCTATTGACAGATTCTATATCGTCATAAAAATTTCTTACTAAGTACACTTGCAGGATGTGTCATAGAGGTCATAGAAAGAGAACAATCCATGATTTCTGGGAGGACTTAGAATTTACCAAAAATAAAGTAGCTAATATATGCCACATGGAAAGAAGTTACATACGGATATGGGTAATTGTTTGATGGAGTTTCTACTCTCCAAGAACATGTAACTAGTTGCCTATAGTTACTGATGTTCAGAGTGTCAGGGAGGAATTCCCTCTTGTCAAGCCATGGAAGAGAGTCTATGAGGACATCTTTGAAGACATGACATTAGTTTGGTTGGGCTTCCCAAGAATGTTTGGCCATATATTTTAAAAATGATGAACCTTTCAATGTTTATAAATGTTAAATTTGGGATTGTTGTCAAAATTGGGAAATAAAGCTTGATGAGAATTTTCTCATTTACCCATGGCTTTTGTCTTGTGAAACATAAACTTATATGCACATGTATAGATGCACAGTGTAATTTATGCGTGTTTTTAATATGTGTGAATTAATATATTTCTATATACAAAGCTAACCACTTATTGATAATGAGATAAATAACCTTAGGTCAGAGAAAGATTGATTAATATCTGACATCCACATCCTCATACTAGAGTTCAGGCCCTTTCTTCCTGCTGCCTGAGGTCACGGTGCTTTCCTCTGACGAGCTTCAAAAAGTGATCTCATCACCCTCATCATCTGGATCTCATCACCATGCATGCAAGACGTTTCCCCACATGGGTCCTTCCTGTACAGAATGGTTAAGGGTCTTCAGGAAGATTTACTTGAAAATTCAAGCATTTCAACATGCTGGCCAAGGAGACTAATCTAAAAGCAGAATTATATTTCCTTCAAAGTGCCTTATGCAATAAGCTGCCATTGTCAGTGGTTTTATTGGCTATTTTCAAAGATTTATGGAATTACATTTTGACAAGCATTTTTTTTCAAAGCCCACTAGAAGTGACTTTTGAATCAGGACCATGTCTGTCTGCTTGGGTGGTGGGGGGAGTCGGATTCTGTGACCCTAGATCCTGGTGTGCTAAAGTCCAGTTCTTTAGCTAGAACTAGTTAGTGAAAATGCCTTCCTACCAGCACCCAAGGATGTTTCTGCCCCAACTCATGGGCATTTATGCTGACAAAAAGTGCATCTAAGGTGAACACAGAGGCAGCACTTTAGGCTTGGAAGGTAATGAGGCATTATGGTTGAAAGACAGAGGTGGGAATTAGAGGATGTCTTCTCAAATTCAGTTACAATTACTGATTAAGGTTTTGAGAATCATTCACTTCCTAAATATTTTATTTCTTTTCTCATTTTTAAACATTTTATTGGCATAAAATTATATATATTAACACAATATGCTCAGTATCATAGGTTATTAGATAAAGCCATTGAATCCATGATGAATCCTATTATGCATTATTCACCCCCCCATGACTCTTACATTCTTTCCGCCCCCTCTTCCTCAAATCATAGTCATAGTGGGTGAATTCAAATTTTCCATAGTTATTAGGTTTGTAAAAGTCTCTAAATTTGTGTTATGGGCAATTTTGGGCACCCTTGGTGCCTCTCTCCATTGTCCTTCCATAGGTTATCTGCCTTGCTGTGGGAATAGATGTTTTGCTCGTCATCCCAATTCCTTAGAGGTTGTGTTTGGGCTCTAAAGTAGATCGTCTCCTGCTTGGGTGTCCGTAGTCACATCAGGTCCCCTTGGTGGAGTTCCTTTATCCCTGGTTCTCATTGCCTTCTGAAAGATACAAACAGAGTCTCCAGCGGAGAGTGAGATTATTATTGGTCAATTGAGACAAATATTGCTAGGTTGGTGAGCGTTTGGAGGGTATAGCCTTTCTGAGGACCTATGGTTAGTGAGGACTTCCACACTGAGATGGGGTTCTTGGTCCCGATTCAAGGTTGCCTTGGGTTCCCGTACCAGTGGTTCCCTGCCTCTGAGCAGATCTCATAGCCAATTAGCAGCTATTGATTACCCACCTAGGTTGGGCACCACTATTGCACAGATGGACACTTCTTGACTTGCTTGTCTGTGTCATACAGCAGTGTGTTCTGCAATCTCACGCCATTGGTTGGTGTAAATTGAAGATGCCTCCTGCTCTCTCAGGATGTCGTTGGTCTGGTTCCCCTGGCAGCTTGTGCAACACCATCAGCATTACCCAGGCTGCCCTTCTGGGAGCTGATTTCATTTCTGGATTCAGCAGGGTCTCTCAGTGTTGTGTAATATCAGACCATGGAATCTTCAGCAATAGGGTCTTATCTTTTGCCTTAGGTGGGTATTCAAGGGCTGTGACAAAAGCTTGTCTTATTTTAGGGACCCTGTGGGTCATTCTGATCAACAGCTCATTGTGGGAGGTAACTACTTACTGGATTGGGGAGCCAGAGGACAGCATTCATTGTACCATAGGTAGGTTTCCACCCCCCCCCCCCTTGAGGTCCTATCTGCTTCTGGAACTTGTTGTACAGAAGATACAATTGTCTTAGACATTTTTATGATAATTCAGCTGTGATTTTCCTTTGGCCAAGACATTGGCTTTCTAAGTCAGTCAAATAGCAACATGAACCTCTTAGGCACCTTACATGATGGAGTGATGACAAATCAAGTCAGTTCTTGCAACATGGACTGCATTAAAAATGGTTCATGCTTGTGGACAAAGGTATTTTTGGAAAACTCACCAAAAAGCACAGATGTTGATCTAAGAGACCTACGAGGTCCACAAAACAAGACATGCTTCTGTCAACGCACTTGGTTACCCGCCCAAGTAAAATATAACACCCTGTTGCTGAAGACACCACAAGCTGCCAACACATTCTATAGTAGAACGTGCCCCTTGTCTATGATGTCCCAAAATCTAGTTGCACTAAACACATATTTCATTGACAAAACTTTCAACTTACTATGAGTTTATTTGGATATAACTCTGTCATAAGTCAAGGAGTATGTGTATATACTATTTTTATTTTCTCATTGATGTTTATACAATTATGCATAAACTCTGCTAAAATCTAAAATATGTGGTATTCTAAGGTTACATTTCATCCCCTGTATAGCTTATACTGCTTACATTTAGTAGCTGTCATATTTAGCTGGGTGCAGTGTCACACTTGTAGTTCTAGGACTTAGATTCTGAAACAGAAAAGTCACAAGTTCAAAGACCAGTCTGGGTTATATAGGCAGATATTGGTTCATTGATAAATGTTTTATTTAATTCATTGGCTTCATATTTTATGTACTTATCAAAGATTTTAACCTCCATATCTCTATCCTGTGCACATGTTCTGTTAATGTATTTAATATACATTGGAGAACTTGTCTGATGTCCTTAACACCTGCTGAATTCCCAGGCTTAGAGCAGAAGTTCAACAAATATCTATGGCACAGACTAACAAATTCATAGGATTATTTTTTGAACAAAACTGTCTCAAAAACTTCTATTTCAGAGAGAAAAATTCTTTTTTATTTATATAGCTAACAGAATATCCTTTGCTCTAAAGACACTTTTATTAAAAATATCATGCATTTATTTATTCATTCATTCATTAATATATTTTTACTTTTTTTGAGACAGGGTTTCATTTATTCCAACCTGCTATGTTGCTAAGGATGGCCTTGAACTCCTGATCCTCCTCTATCCACCTCCCAAGTTCTGGGATTATAGGCACAAACTACCATGACAGTATTTATTTTGAAAGATAATTTTTCCTTTTTTTAGAAATATGTTTGGGGCTGGAGATGTAGTTCAGTGACAGAACACTGTTAAAGCACAAGGTCCTTGATTCTAATCTCCACACCCCATACCTAAAATACGTATGGATGTGTACACACATACCAACTTGTGCAATTATAATGTGTAAGTGCTCTTTAGCTTTCAGTCAAGTGATTTGAGCAGTATGTCGATACTTTCTCCAATCCTAGCATTCAGCTTTCTGTAAGCATAAACACAGGTATTCTGACAATGGTCATTCAGGGACAATAGTAACAAACAGATAAAGTACATTCGTAAAGAAGTAGGCTGAGAGAGAAAATATACAGATGTATATCACTGTATTTGGTGACTGTGTACACTTAACTATAACTGTGCTAGTCTAAAATACTGTGATGAACAGTGTCAATCTTTTGATGAGATGGAGTAAAAATTGTGATTGGTCACAGCAACATTTGCAGGGGTCCAAAAAGCTTAGATCTTGATTTTTTCCATGTATAATTGGAGGTGTATAAAGACCAATCTTATTTATTGAAGGAATCTAAACCTTTTTATGTACTCCATAAAGAACAGACACAAGATCTCAACACTGAGGCCCTGTGTATAAGAGGGAAACAGACAGGAAGTGAGTGTCTCCAAGGTCTCTGGAAATGCTGTGATTTGGGCTTTCCCTGCCATGGAAGATGAGAAGGTGAGCTCCTCTGGAGCTGGGGTTTTCATTTCAATTCTGTTCAATGAGTACTCAATGAATGAATAAAGACATATGTGAGAATCTTGGCAGAATATGGTCCCTGAATAGACATGGAAGCAGACTGAGAAGGAATCAACACATCATTTATGCAACAGAAAGAAGGCTTTGCATAAACATCAGCTGAAAAAAAAGTAATGCTTTTAAACATGGTCAGAGAAACATGGCTTCTCTATGGCATCGTTCTAAGAGAGATGGGGCTATGAAACACTGCTCCAAACTAGGATGATGGCTGGGAGATTTCTGAGGGGAAAAAAGTGAAAATATGAGGTTTTTCTTATGACAATCATTTTTTTTTAAAAAATATTTTATTTATTCATTTTCAAGCAGAGAGATACAAGAGAGAGAGGGAGAGAGAACACCAGGGCCATCAACTTGTGGGTGTGGCTTATGTGGGACCTGGGGAATTGAACCCAGGGCTTTAGGCACTAGAGGCAAGTGCCTTAACCGCTGAGCCATCTCTCCAGCTCAACAATCATTCTTTCTTCCTGAAATGAACATGAATAAACACACTTGTAAAAGATGCATTGTCTGGTGTTCTAGAAGGTCTGTTGTTAGCACAGGATAGCAGATGCAAGGAAAATGGCCCATGAGGCAGGAGAAGATTGAAAAGGCTGAGTTCCTAATGACCTATCTGGGACAGTTTCCCAAGCCCCTTGTGATGGATCACCTCTGATTATGAACTCGACAGGATGGGGATCACCAGGGATATAAATCTCTGGGAATATCTGGATCTCTATTTTGATAAGGTTTCAGTGACCACAGTTTTTGCCACCATCTCCTTAGAACTGGTTTTGGGCCAGTAGTGGGAACAATCATGGCTCTGCCTCTGCAATGACTCCTGAGCTAAGGTCATTGTGCAGGAGGTGACCCATCTACTCTTGATAGATACCAGTCGGCTATCCTTCTTGATGGATTGATGTATCCAGGCTCTCCCCAGTATCATCCACCATCTGTAAATTAAACAGATTCTCCAAACACAAGTGAGAGTAACTTGGATTAAAGGGGATCAGAATAGCTATTAGAGAGACTTATTGGTGTGTATGCCCACTCTTCTTATCCAAAGAGCAATAGAAGTTCTCTCTGGAATCTATTGGTTTCCTGTCCTATGGGAATCTGACTTCAATTTCTGACTACTTGTTATCCCCCCACCCCACAAAGTTTCGCATCCATTCTAAACCACATTCCATTGGTAGTATCTACTTGCAAGCATTATTAGAGACAAACAAATACCACCAGGTTCCTAGGACAATGCCTTGATTGACAAACCTACCTTGAATCAGGTGGGAGCAATATCTATGCCTTTAGTATCCAACTGGATCGTATTTCTTTCCTTAACAATAAAACCCAATCACACAGGACATTGTCACTGGCTTCTTAAGAAATCAAGAGAAAGGACAGTGAAAATGCCAGCAAGAAATAAAGATGGTGGGATCACTTGTGACAGCATGTCAGCTGTCATTGGTGCCATTCTAGGCACTAAAAAGGAAGAGATGCAACCCTTGCCCTTGAACCCAAAACTTGGAGCAGGTATATGTAGTGGTTTGATTCAGGTGTCCCCACAAAACTTACGTGTTCTGAATGCTTGATCCCCAGCTGATGGCAATTTTGGAGTAGAAACCTTGTCAGAGGAGTGTTTTTGAGGTTGGGCTTATTTATGGGTATTAGAGCCAGTTTCCCCTTGTCAGCACACTCTCCTGATACTGTTATCCACCTGATGTTGGTCAGGAGGTGATGTCCATCCTCTGCTCATGCCATCGTTTTCTCTGCCATCGTGGAGCTTCCCCTTGAATCTGTAAGCCAAATTAAACCTTTTCCTCCTACAAGCTGCTTCTGGTTGGATGGTGCCACAGGTTGCCATGGATGATGGAGGAGGGCAAAAAAAGGAACAAAACCCCCAAACCAAAGACATCAAAGTAGAAGAGGAATATTTGGAAGAGGGGTTCAGTGGAAGGGTGTGAGGGAAGGGGAAGAAAGGACGGTGGTAGGAGGGGAGTATGTAATTTTTAAATATATTTTTTATTGTTAGGAAGTTGTTGCAAAACATTTATTAAATTGTGTATTGATTAAAGAATAAAAATAAAATTTAAAAAATTACCACTGGAAAAATGAAAACTCTAAAAGAAATGAATAATCTTTAAGAACCCTTCAATGTACAAATCTATACATGAGTATTAAGTAGCAGGTTGGACCTGCTGTTCTTAAAACTGAAGTGTTTGGAGAGGCCAGTCTAACTCATTCCATTGGCAAAATACAAAAATGGAGCCAAGATCACCATGGATATAAAACCTCTATAAAGGAAAGAAAATAGCAGTGACTTTAAAGCATTTGAATTTTATGTCGATTTTTGGCTATACTTTCTGCCCCCATTGCAGCGGGTGGCATAAAAGGAGCCAGGAGTTATGCTCTGGTCCTGCATATTCAGCACTGTGAGAACACCACTCTGCTTCTTTGCTCTGTTAATTTCTACATGTATAAAGCAAAAACCTCTGAATTCCCTTCCAGTAATAAAAAAAAATCATTTGATTCCATGGCAGAAGAAAGATGGTCTTAACCAACTATCCTAAAACACATTTGACATTTCACAAGAAAATTTAGATGCCTAAAATATGCATCTCTGCTACTATTTGAAATTAGCATATTTTTTCATTTACTATTTTAAAAAGAAGCTTTCAGAATCACCTCCAGATTTATTGCTCTTGAAGTGAAATTTGTACAGAGAACCATTTATTTGCTCTTGCCAGTGAGTTGTCGTGAGTTTTAACTTACTGCACTTCTCATGTTCTTGTTATGGGATGGAGAAGGTGGCTTAGTACCTAAAGCCCCAGGGAAAGGCTTCCATCCATCTGGATTTTCAATTCAACTATTCCCTGGAAGAAGAAAGTATGCCAGAAGTCTCCAGAATTCATGTCAGGTATCTAATATGTCAAGCGGATCACTGGTTTCAGTTGGACAAGCCAATAGCTGACTAGGAAAAAATGGGGGGGGGGAGACATAAAATGCAAACACAGAAATTTACTACGGCACACAAGTGGGCGTCAGGGGACAACCTCAAGGTGTCTTTGCTCTTCCTCCACTTTCTTTGAGACAGGGTCTTCCACTGCTGCAAGCACCTGTCCAGTATAGCTGAGCATCAGCTACAGATTCTCCTGGCTCTGCCTCCCCATCATAGGTGTTGAAATCACAGATGCACACACCACTTTGCACCCAGCTTTATGTGGGTGCTAGGGAATTAGACTCAGGAAGGCAGGCTTTCAGGCTTTGCAAAAAAATGCCTTTAAACTACTGAGTTATCTCCTCGGCCCCGATTTTTTGTTGTTCTTTGTTTTTGAGATAGGGTTGTACTATATAGCCCAGGATAATTTTGAGGGAGCAGCAATTATTCTACTTGTTTTCTAGTAGAAAAGTGTGTGTGTGTGTGTGTGTTTTGTTTTCATGTGCATTCGAGTTGGAGATGCATGCATGTGCAAGTTCATGTTCGTTTGTGTGGGTGCATGTGTAGGTGTCAGCATGTGGAGGCCAGGGCTTGATGTTGGTGTCTTCCTCGATCATTCTAAACATTATTTTTTAAAGTATTTTTTTATTTATTCATTTCCAAGCAGAGAGAGAGAGAGAGAGAGAGAGAGAGAGAGAACCAGGGCCATGATTTTGTGGGTCTGGCATATGTGGGTACTGGGTGAACCCAGGGCCTTAGGCACTGGAGGCAGTTGTCCTAACCACTGTGCACTCTCTCCAGCCCTCAACATTATTTTTTGAGACAGGATCTCTAACTGAGCCTAGAGGTCACTGATTCTTCTAGACTAGCTAGTGAGCAAGCCCTGGGGATCCTTCTGTCTCCACCACCCCAGTATACCACACTTGCTTTTTTAATGTGGGTGCTGGGATCACTGATATTCATGCTTGTGTGCCAAACACTTCACACACTGAGCTATCTCCCCAGTCCCCACCCCCAAAACCCATACATTTACTACGAGCATGTTATTTCAAAGAGAATTTCCTCCACTATTCATCAGAGATCCTTTCATTCTAATTCTAGTATAACAACACATGGCTTTCACAAACAATCCAAAACAAAAAGTTCAGTCAATATGAGACAATTCGTACAGCTAGAGGAGAGCAAAAGCACATTCAAAAATAACATTACATATTTATAAATGTATAATCAATATTTCAAATGAAATTCCCCTCCTATTTTCCAAAGGTTTGAAGTATGAGAAAGAGAAGAAAGGAGTTTTGCGGGGGGGGGGGGGGTTTAACAAGGTTTGAGGTCCATGGGAAATAGCAGTTAACATGTTGTCTTTACCATTTTTCACCATATTTTCTCTTGAGAAATATGGCAGGTGATTGTTGGCAGAGGAAAGAGGAGGTCCTAAGGGCTTTCTAAATAGTACCCTTGTGGCTAACTCCCCTCTAGAAGTGAGAACCTGTTGGCCATCCCCATGGGCCCACCTTAAGTGCCTAATATTAATATTTATTCCATACTAGTTTGCTGTGGTTTGTGGTCTTTCCAGAATTCAGATCTTGGAACTTGAACCCTAAGGTGGATCAGTAACCTTTATAAGAGGTTGGAAGAATTTCTGTTCTGGTTTGGATGACCTCTCCTATTCCACACAGACATGAGCAACGAGCGAGCCTTACACTTCTACTGTTAGAGCACAAAGCCATTCTCTGCCACTATGCCTTCCCACTATGGTGGACTGCACCCTCAAACCATGAGCTAATATAACTTTAAGGTGCATCTTGAATTAGGTATTTGGTCACAGTAATGAGAAAAGTAACTAATAAAAGTTACTTGTATTAACTTGGGGGGGTTTGATCTCAAAAAGATGGGGAATGAAGGAGGCACTGTCTTTCTGACTGTGATCCTTGAGAGTCCCCTCCCACAGTGCTGGTGGGGAAGTCCATGCGTCCACGCAAGCCTGAAGGACTCTGAGAGGAGAAGCAGGGCTAAGAGCCAAGCAAATCAAGCAGGCTAGGGTTCACGGGACAGAGTACAAGAGTCCCAGAGACCTAGAGATGGCACTGACCATGACATGTGAGTGAGTACTCTCTGAGGTTGGGGAAAGGACCTTCTATAAATCAGGACTCAGCTACAGTTTAAATCTGGAATGGCCCAAAGTCCTGTGTGAGCCAAAACAGAATGGATCAAATTAAAGGCTTTTCACTTCATACATGGTTTACGTCAGGTATTGGGTCTGGTGGAAGAAAATTCATACAGAACCATAAGAACAAGAAACACAACTGCACCAAAATCCATCATAATCACATCCTCCAGTCACTCTGTGATAGTAAATCTCTGTCTGTCAAAAGGGCAGGATTTAGAATCACCATGGAAACAAATCTCTGTCAGGGTCGGAGGGATTTTCTAGACTAGGTTAACTGAGGTAACCCCCTAGCTGCAGCAGCACCAGCGGGCTTCCAGACTAAACAAAAGGAAAAGGAAGGAAGATGCAGCATCCCAGTTCTCGGCTTCTCCCTAGACTGATGTGACCAGTTGTCTGGAGCTCCTGCCGCCTCTCCCCTCAAAGCCAGCAGTGCAGGGCGGCCACATGCCTGGGAAGCAGTCTAAGTACTGGGCTTGGAGCTGGACTAGTAAGCCCCAAGGTCTGCCCCCAGAGACACATCTCCAGCAAGGCTTCACCTCCCAAATGTTCACCAGCTGGGGATCAATATGAGGCTTTAAAACAAACCCATGGGGGAGATATTTCACATTTAAAGCACCTGGTTACTGAGTGCTGGGGAGGACTGGGGGTACCTGGATTGGTCACACACTGTGAAGTGGTCAAAAGCACATTGCCAGATGCAGGAGGCTTCTTCTGGTATCTGGATACCTATGGTACAGCCCAGCCATTCCGTTCAGTTCCTACTCATTTACCACAGAGAAGACTTCATAGGTGTAGAGACTCACAGTCACATGGCTTGTTTATGAAGAAACCACACTGGTGAATGAATGAATAAACTGTAGTGTAGGCCTACTATGGAGTACTGCTCAGCAGTAACATAAAGAACTGTCAACTATCACACATGTAACATGGATGACTCACAAGACAGTTTTGTTGAAACAGGCAGATGCCATGATTGTATTTAAACAAAATGGGGTGATAGAAATTTGGCCAAACTCAATTACTGATTTAATCACTAAAAATAAAAAAATAAAGAAATTAAATGTGGATAAGAAAAGGTAAGTGAGTTGTCATATTCAGCCACATGCCGCTGGGATGAATCTTCAAACCAGGCAGTTTTGGGGAGGAAAGTATTTATTGAAACTACAGATTGAGGGGAAGTTCCGTAGCAATGAGAGTCTGGGCCTCTTTCACAGGTCTGAGCAGAGAGAAAAACCCATCACCTACACCACACACACAGAACAGGGAACAGGCAAGAAGGCAAGGAGAGAATTTCTTTTCCTTTATATAGGCTTAAGGTAGAGTCTTACAACCCTTCCCCAGACTTATTGGCTTCCTAAGTCTCTGGAATATCCTTCCTGCACTGCCCACACAAGAAAGGATGTTTACTTCTATCTTCTCTGAGCTTCTTTTACATCCTGCCCTTGCTGAGAGGCTGCCTTCCTGTAAATATCCTCAGAGACCTACCCAAGATAATTAAAAAGATCAAGTTGACAACAAAACTTAACCATCAAATGAGTCTATCATGATTGTTCATTTTGTCATTCAGTTTCTCCTGGTAGCTTTGTAAGGATCCATGACTTCAGTTTCTCCAGCTCGATTTTGTTGAGTTCATGGTAAACACCGGGAAGACTGTGAAAGGTTGTGCTGACTCCTAGCAACTTCAATGTTGAGTTGGTCTCCTCACCCCAAGAATGAAGAACTAACTGGTCTGCAGTGCCATGACACTGAAATAACTCGGGAAGCATGCCACCATATTGCTCAACGGCCTAGAGACAAAGATGGAAGCAAGTCCACTTGAGAAGTCAGACGAGGGAAGTCTTGATGTCACTGCTTTAATGAGTAAAGGAAGGAGCAGGTTTCTGTGGGCAATCCTGCACTGCAGGGCTGGGCATGGAGGGCCCCATGTCTCCTTTACTGAAAACTCCCCAAGGTGGCCAAAGCACTTCAGGAAACCTTGTGAGGTGGGAGGACAAACGTTTTCAGAGAGAAGCAGGACAGAGCTAATGTGCAACCAATGGGAGGTGAGATTCTAGCTGTCCCTTTTGGGCTGATGTTCTCATTTCTACTTATGCTTTGGGACACTACAGTGTGCTGTGTGAATACACACTAGCAGGCTGCTGGATGATAACCACTGAGGTCAGCACTGATGTTCTGAGAGGCTCTTCACAAGCCACCTGGCTACAGATATCATTTTAAAACAAAGGATGCACATATATTATCCATGTACATGCCTACACGTTTGGATCTCTATAGCTGTTTTCACAGGGATCTTCCAGAACACTGAAGACTACCCGGAACTAATCAGCATGTCTCAATGCCATGAGTTCCCAGGTTACTCAATTTATACTAACTGTGTTTCAATTCTATTGCTTAATTATCAACTTTATTTTAGTTTCAATATATCATTTTTTTAAGCCCGGGACTTACCTGGTAAACAGCAGATGCTTTGTTCAGAAAACTAGAGAGCGCAAAGACTCCTGCCACATCTTGGTGACTTCTGTATGCTAAATGCATTGCCATGCATCCTCCCATAGAAAATCCTCCTAAGAGAAGCCAAACAGGAAGAGCAGAACACATCAAGACAAGACCAGTATGTTGTGCCAATCTCACAGGTATTCTATTTTTTTTTTTTTTTTTTGGTTTTCGAGGTAGGGTCTGGCTCTAGCCCAGGCTGACCTGGAATTCACTATGTAGTCCCAGGCTGGTCTCCAACTCACAGTGATCCTCTGGGATTAAAGGCTTGCTCACTAGTATTTTAAACATATTTGGTGATCTTGAAAGACATAGAATGCTAAAGAGAAGTTTGGTCTCCGGAAGGTCTCAGAAAACAAGTCTATTCTGAGTGAATAACACTGTCAGCTCTGGTAGAACTGTGTTAGTTATCAAAGTAGCTACACTTGGATAAAGAAATCACATTCATAAAAAAAAAAAAAAAACTTATTCATCCCAACTCCAAAGGAGTCACAGTATAAAAGCCACTTGAGTTTCTAAGTCTACTTCAGGCTGCACCTCACCTGCCAAACTGTGGGCTCCATAACCACTGATTCCAGAATCAGCATCTGACAGGTGCTTAATGATTGCTGAATCAGAAAGGATGATGAAAACACTGGGCAACTAATTAAAACATGTTAGATTATAGTAATTATTGTGAAAATGGATTTATGGTAGAAAGAGCTTACCTATAAGGAAAGATTGTTCACCTGTGTGACAACTGCTTAGCTACTTCTGCTGTCTTGGTTTTAAAAATATTCTTATTTATTTGCAAGCAGAGACAGGAGAGAGACAGACAGAGGGAATGTGTGCACCAGAGCCTCCAGCTGCTGCAAACAGACTCCAGGTGCATGTGGCACTTTGTGTGTCTGGCTTTATGTGGCTCTTGGGGAATCAAACTCAGGCCATTAGGCTTTGCAGGCAAGCACCTCACCTTAACCCATAACCATTGTGAGTTGAAGGCAGTGAGAAAAACTACAGAAAATAAATCACACAGGGGTTGTGATGGTTGAGTTTTGTTGTCAACTTGACCTTTCACATAATCTTGGGTGAAATAATCTGAGGATGTTTACAGGAAGGCAGCCTCTCAGCAAGGGGAAAGATGTAAAGGAGCTCAAAGGAGCTAGAAGTAAACATCCTTTCCTGTGAGGGTCATGCAGGAAGGAAATTTCAGAGACTCAGGAAGCCATTAAGTCTGGGATAGGGTTGCAAGCCCCCACCTTAATCCTATATAAAGGAGAAGAAATTCTCTCCTTGGCCCTCCTGCCTGTTTCCTGTTCTGTGTGTGTGGTGTTGGTGATGGGTTTTTCTCTCTGCTCGGACCTGTGAAAGAGGGCCAGCCTCTTTCACTGTTACGGAACTTCCCCTCAATCTGTAGTTTTAATACTTTCCTCCCCCAAATTGTGCTTGGTTTGAAGATTCATCCCGGTGGACTGTGGCTGACTACAACAGGGGTGTCAGTGGCTCCATTGGTAAAGTACTTGGCAGGCAAGCATCAGGTCCTGAATTAGGATCCCCATCATTGCTGGTCATCTGGTCTACCTGATTGGGTGAGCTTCAGGTTCAATGTGAGGCCCAGTCTCAAAAAATATATAGAGAACTGAGGAAGACACTGGATGTCACCCTCTGGCTTCCACATACACACACCACATTCACATTCATATTCGATCACAAAACACACACATGCATCAATACCATACACATGCAAAAAATGGTGGATGGTTCTTGAGGAACAATACCCAAGGTTGTCCTCTGCCTACACAGATACACACACCATGTATAGCTGCATACACATGTACTTACATATACACAGAAATACACACACACAAAAGTAAGTCAATCACATAGCCACACCTTTGTGGGAATACAAAAATGCACCAAGTTACAGAATTTAGATCTCTTAATTTTCCAGCCGACTGCCTTACTTTGCTTAACACAGTATAATGTTGAGCTATTAGAGAGCATACATTTGAATGTACTATCGGATTCTTTTGTATCAGAAGGGCACTAAGGTCCAAGGAGATCAGGTGGCCTATATAAGGTTGTACCTTTAATTTTAGGTATAAGGCTAGGGTGTCTGGATTTCAGATCTCTTGCACCAGAGTTCATTATACTTTCTATTATCCTTTGATATTTACTGACAGATGACTCACCTGAGGAAGGCAGCTATTACAATGTAGGGCCTAGAATACAAATAAGTGAAAAGTACTAGCAGATTACAAACTCTAGATTTTTATATCAAGGAAAATTTGTAAATAACCCTACATGATAGGTATTATGACTATAATCAACATAACAGACAGAAATAACAGAAGCTCGTCAGTAGCAATCCTCCACAATAGCCAAGAGCCACCTTATAGATTCTCTCTCTCTCTCTCTCTCTCTCTCTCTCTCTCTCTCTCTCTCTCTCTCTCTCCTCCCTCCCTCCCTCTCATTCTCTCTTTTTGAGGTAGGGCTTCACTCTAGCCTAGGCTGACCTGGAATTCACTCTGCAGTCCCAGGCTGGCTGCAAACTCACAGCAATCTCCCATCTCTGCCTCATGAGTGCTGGGATTAAAGGCCTGTGCTAACACAGCAGGCTCTAGAATCATCCAACTAACCTTTCTCCCCACTCCCAGATGGAGAGCCATCAAAGAAAGGTTCAGAGATGAGCTTGGTGGGGGGGGGGAGGGGGACATACACATTTTAAAACAGTAACATTTATAGTAGCTACTGGGCTACATTCTGTATGCATTTCAGCAATGATAAATCTTGCACGCATCCCACTTGGACATGAATAGCTCTCCACAGACAAGCTTACACTCTCAGGTAGTTAAACATTCACCCCAGGTATGCAGGAAGAATTCTAAGGTTTAGTTCTGCCGCAGTTCGAGTTTCAGGCCTCTTTCTTCTGAAGTTGCTTTCTGTGATAACTAACACAGTGGGTTACAAAGCAAGTAGTCTGAGCCAACATTCCTGTGTAAGCGCTTTAATTACACATTAGCTCTTTCTTCTGTGCTTCTGCACCTGACCTTTGCTGCACACACCCATGGCTTCACCTTTATGTGCCCAGTGCAAGGACAGTGCCCAACAGTGATAACTCATAAGCCAGTTTAGCTGGTATATTAGAAATTATATATAATAAGATTCAATTATTTTCTAACTTAAAATTTAGCAGAAAGAAGACTAGTTGAAAACATGAGAACCCTACTTTTAGTCCTGCCTGGACAAGCCCCAGTGATGGTCTGTATAAATTAGTTAAAATTCAGGTCTTCATTTCTAGTGAAATTACAGAACCGCAGTAGGTTTTCTCTAGGCTTTCCGCCAAGCTTTTAAAATAAAAGCTTGAAAATCACCTGTAAAACTTGAAACTGCAAAGTTTACAGTTATCACAAACAGAGAAATTTACTTTTACTTGGGGATAAGAATCAACACCTCTCAGAACAGCTGGCCAGCTTTTCTGAAAGCTTACAGATCAATCTCAGGAAATGTGAACTTAGTTACTAAAATTTCTGATCAAACACACTGTAAACAATAAAGACACCTCTGAAACTGTGTGTGTGAAACAGAGAGTGGAGGGGTGGAATTTGGAAGAGAATTAAAGACAAAGAGACAGACCATGCATTTGGCAGGGCAATTACTGAAGTTTTGCTGGCATTTAACAGGAGACCCACACACAGCAAGGTTGTGTTCTCTAGTAGGAGTCATTGCAACAAAGCACACTGCAACTTTTCCAAGAATTTAATTCCTTAGTATGATTTACCTAAGTGGATCTTTATTAAACATAAAACGCAAAGCCAGACATTCTATACACAGCCACTTCTGCTACTGACTGTTTAATAAATGAGAATGTAAAGACTTACATTGACTGGAAAATAAAGATACCCTGTGCTGAGAACAGGGCCAGGCTCATAGAAGGAGCTTAATAAACACTCACTGGATAAATGAAATTTTTAAAAAGATATGTCTAAATGGAGACAAATTTATCACCAGGAAATACAGCTTTCTGGTGATTTGATTTGATATGAAAATAAGGCTTAGAAAATATGATGGAGGGTGGGGTGGGGTATACACGTCACCCCAACACTGAGAAAGTGAAGGCAGAAGTGCCAGTAGTCACAGTGAGACTCTGTCTAGAAAGAGACAGAGACAGAGAGATGGAGAGGGGGCAAGGGGAGAGAATAAACCATGGATTGGGTGAGCATAGTGTGTTCCTATCCAAGCAGCCTTACTCTAGTTTCTTAAGAATATCTGAGACCCACTAACAAGAGCTCATCACCTGTGTCTATTTTTTTAAAATCTCTTATTGGGAAACACAGTTGTGTGGCAAGTAGTTTAAAATTAAGTGTAATGTAGGATGAGAAGTGAAAATATGGTCATAATTTTAAAGAAACCCATCTACTATACCAACCAGCCAGGGTTGCAGGCGGAAAGAATATAAAAAAATCTTTTGTTCTGAAAGAGTCAAGAACTTGAACGTTTGTGCCAAATGTAGACCAAGATTATTTGAAATATAACTAGTATGAACAAGAAACTACATTTAAAATTTTTAAAACTTTTATTTAGTTTTCATATAACTGAGATCTGAAATCAAAGAGATGCATGTCACTGGTGGAAATGTCACTGAATGAGAAAGTTCTAGACCAGCTGGGTAGTCCAATTCAGATGAAGTAAGTACTGTGTAGAGAGATAATTCTAAGGCTATGATAAATGTCCTTAAAAGATAAAATAGTTAAAATGTACACAAGCAAAAATCAGTTTAAAAATGATTTTAAGACAATAAAATACTGCACAGTAAGTGCCTCCCAACACTTGATTCTCAGAGCAAGAAACCTAGTCACATTATGTGGCATCAGTGCCCCTTCATAGAACCTGACAAAACAAAAGAATGTGAACTTTTGTGAATTTGCCCACATAATGAAATGACTTTCTGAACACACACACACACACACACACACACACACACACACACACACACACACACACATTCTGTAGGTCATTGCCCTCGTGTTACGATAAAGAAACACACTCATATCTAAGAACTAATATTATTTTAAGACTAAGTCTGTTACCCACTTGCAGTCTTGTGAGGTAATCTACAAACCCACATTAGCTGACTCTGAAAGTCAATCAACTTAGCATGAGACACTACTGTGAAAAGAAACTTTGTATATTTTTCCTAAAAGAGTATTTAACACAAAGGACCATCTGATGCAATTTTCCATCTGAGTCCAAAATCTAATATAAAATGTACTGTTCAATAAGTAAACAGAAAATAGTAAATTCATTGTTGGTTACTGTTAAACTGGGTATTTACAGTTGTGGGTGAGGTATTTAAAATGTTAAGAGGTAGCATTTCAACATACACTTAAGATTAACAAGCAGAATAAAACATGTTAAAATAATAAACTTGGCTTTATGAACTCTTTATATAAAGTAAAACAGAAACAACCCATAAAAAAGCTATATTGGGAAAATTAAGATACTCTATCAGAAAGCAAATTCTAAGGAGAAGCCCAAAGTGTGCTGTCAAGTGAATATGACTTGGAGGTGTAATGAAACCCATGCCATCGGCAGCATTTCCCTTTCGCCTGCACCACATTACAGTCCCTCTTCAACTTGGAATGAGATCACACTGAAAAGCTTTGGGAATCCACACATGATGCCCCCCAAATTTGAGTGTGTATTCCCTCTCCGGCAAAATTTGCAAGGTACACAAAATACTTCTTTTCCTCTATGGAAACTCTCAAGCTGTGAAAGTCTGAGGATTCGTCGTAAAGAAAGGAGAGCCTTGCCTCACCCCCAGCTGCAGCTGTGGTGGGCTGCGGGAGTGAAGAGACAGCCGGGCCTAGGGCTCAAGGCCTCATCTTGGGAATTCCAGCCATCCTTCACCTTATTTTAATTTAAATCCCACTGTAAAGTTAATACATTACTATAATCCCAGCACTTGGGAGGCAGAGATAGGAGGTTTGCCATGAGTTCGAGGCCACCCTGAGACCACATAGTGAATTCCAGGTGAGCTGGGACTAGTGCAGCTAACTCCTATTATGTATACATACAACTTTTTATCTTGTCTTTATCTTTTGTGTGACACTGATTTTGAAAGACTTCCCACAGTTAATACAACTGAAAAGAATCAAAAAGTACCATTTTAAGGTGGATATAGTCTGACTGCCTTCTAATTACTTGTTGATATGGTATTTACTAGGTAAGCAAGATTCAGTTTTATGAATAGAATATTATTCCTTTAACCTTTGGTGATAGATATGGGGGTCACCCATGGGACTTGTATCCCAGAAGCACATGCTGTTGCCTGCTGTGCAGGATGATCATATGCTCATACCAAGATACTGCTGATCTGTCATGTTATTTCTCAGGGTCTACGCAGCCTAGACCTAAATTATATCAGTATTTTTTTTCTAAAGTTGAACTCTGGTCACAGTGCAATGTTCTTGATGAAATCAAGGGACGTGGATTCTAGTCTCCCTCTTTGTTAGCCAGTGACCTTGAGTTTCAATCTCTTCATTTGTGGAATGGGAGAATGATCGTGCCCTATTATTGAAAAGCTCAAGAGGAGGACACCTGAGAAAAGCTTTATGATTCCACACTAGCTAAACAAGACTGAGATACAATGGCCACACACACCTTGCCATGTAAATCAGCATCAACTAATAAATAAGCTCAACAGTACATAGAGGAGACTTCTCCACTTTAGCAAACACAGACTAGAAGGAAATGAAGTTTTCAGGCAGACTGTGCCAGAGAGGGAGACATGCTGCCTATGACACGTGCTGGGATTCTGCATTCTAGGCACTTTCCTTATGTTCAAGAAAGCCGGAAGGAACAGTCTAATGCTTTTAGTAATTTTCTCACCACTCAATCATCTCAATTTTCAAAAAGTAATTTAAAAGTTAACTATTTCTTGTCTGTGTCTCTATGTTTTATCATACCACTTGTGCCATGCCTTCCGCATACTTCTTCAGTGATGCTTGTCTGCATTAGAATATGGGAACTCCAGTATCTGGTACTTGAGTTTTATTAACAACTTTGACATAAAATTTAGCACAAATATCATTTAAACCCAGGTAAACAGACACTCTAGGAAAGATGGAAGATGAGATACAAAGCATTGTTTCTAACACTAAATTGAACATAATAGTGCCATACTGATCAAATTAAAACTACAGAGAATGGGGTCCTGCTTCCATCAGATAGTCATGTTCTTTACAGTTACATCACCCCACTCATTAGTGCATATCATCTAGTATTAAATGAGAACTCTGCTCATTTATTAAACAAAAGGAATAAGGGTAACAATTTTATATGGAGTTCCTTCACTTTCTTCCTTTTCAATCTTAGTTGGGCATGGTGGCTGGTGTACGCCTTTCTTCCCAGCACTTGGGAGGGAGAGGTAGGAGGATCGCTGTAAGTTCAAGGCACACCTGAGACTACACAGTGAATTCCAGGTCAGCCTGGGCTAGAGCAAGATGCTATTTAAAATAAATAAATAAATAAATAAATAAATAAATAAATAAATAAATAGGTAGACAAATAAATATCTTAAGAGCTTTTCTACTTTTACTGTTATAAGACTTTGTTTTGATGACATAACTTTACTCCTCAGTATGGAATATATATGTGTGTATATGTATATGCGTGTGCACTTACATGAAATTAATAAAAGTTGTCTGGAATCTCAAATGTATTTTCCTTTGATTTCCTATTGATTGCCCCATGCAATCCTATGAATTGCTTTAATCTTAACAAGAGAACTATGTCCTAGTACAACTAGTAGAAAGATTTTTTGTACTAAATCCTGTTTCAATTTCAATCATGTGTGAGCAGAAAGGAAGGTAAGAAGAAGGAAAGGGCAAGCATCTATAAAGAAGAAACAATGAGCTATGGAGTCTCCAAGTAGTGGTGGTTTCACACAAAGCCCACCCTACATACCCCACTGGTGACCATGGAGAGGATGCTACAGAAAATAAGTAATATCCCCCATATAGCCTTTTCAGCAATAAATGCCAGACTCGTTTGTAAGTATTTCATATGAATTGCTGAAGTTAATTATCAGCTCTCCATAAGGTAGGCATTATTATCAACCCAGGCACAGTGCTTAAAGAGACCAGTACATTTTCAACAGATAAGCCAGAAGTCCAAGCACACAGCATCTTCTTCCCTGTGCTGTGCACTGCTGGCCAAGCTGGTGCCTTGGCAGTTGTGATGGTTGAAATGCTGCAGGCACAGGTGATTGTGAACTCTCTTCAGAACAGAAATGATATCGCCTCTGGTGGCACATTCTCAAATATGAGAGATCCCATCAGGGGTCAGAATACCTAGGACAAGAAGTCCATGTAGAAGAATGTTACCATGCCCTTCATCTTCAGCCTCAGATACTAAAGCACTTCATGCCAGGCAGGCCGCAAAACCAAGAAGAGTCTTTCCACTCCTCATTTACCGCTGGTGCCAGGCCCTGTACCTGGCTTGGCTTCCACACCACAACAACCAAAATGTTAAGAATTTATACAGCCGGGTGTGGTAGTGCACGCCTTTAATCCCAGCACTCGGGAGGCAGAGGTAAGAGGAATGCCTTGAGTTCAGGGCCACCCTGAGACCACATAGTGAATTTCAGGTCAGCCTGGGCTAGTGAGACCCTACCTCAAAAGACCAAAAAAAAAAAAAAGAATTTATACATGTATTACCATCTGACCTCTGTGTGGATGACCTCTTATTTCTCTAAATTCACAAAATTCTAAATTGCTTACCTCTCCAATTTACTGACCTGACCATGCTACTCATTTTGAGTTTCCTGAGCATGTGCTGAGCCAGGCCTTGAGATGGATCCTGGGGTTTAAAAGGAATAATACACAACTGTTTCCTTTGTTGGTTGGACTGTGCTATGGTGGGGCTTCAGCTATTACTTTATCTGATGGTAAGAAATTTGTGAGGCAGACCCTGCTTCATATATTTGTTTGCCCTTTTGAATATCTAAAATGTTTCATGCTACAGAAGTAGACTCCAAAAATATTTGCCAATGATTAAAAAATGCAATCTGTGAGACCTCCTGTTGCAGTGCCTTCACATTGCTGGGACAAAGCACCTGACCAAAAGCCGCTGTTGTGGGAAAGGGTTTATTTTGGCTATATTCTCAAGGGAAAGCCTCATGATGGCAGAGAAAGCATGTAATGAGCAAGTTGGGAATCCCCTCCTTGGCAGAGTGTGTAGAAAAGAGTAGCAAGAATGAGCTGAGTTCTGGCAAGGAGGAGTTGGCGGTAACACACCTAAGCCTGCCCTCAGGAACACGCCTCCTTCAGCAAGGCTCCAGCTCCCCATCAGCTGGGGACCAAGCATTCAAAATGCATGAGTTTATAGCGCAACATCTGATTCCAGACACTACACCTGCATACACTATGAATTCATTCTTCTGTTTCCTAAGTTCTGAGATTGAGTCAGGTCTCCTTTCCCTGGGTTCTTCCCAGTTCTCCCAGAGTACCCCAGGTTTTTTCTACTAGGATTCCAAATCGATGTAAACAAGCTACACACAAGTGAGGAAACTGAGGATCAGAGAGGTGATGTTCCTGGGCTGGGAGCCACTTGGCTCAAACTGACTGAAGTGAAGCCCAACAGAGTGTGGGCAATAGCACAATGCTCGGTCACCTCTGTAATTCAACTGGGAATAATGGAGTTCAGGAAACACAAGGAACTTTCCAGTCAAGGCATTAATTTACCCGAATTCTGTCTCTAAAGGATTTCATCATCAAATTCACTATTAGTAATAATTGCAATAAAACTTTCTCCAGAATGCCCTGTGCCCCACAAATTCAATACAACTCCCCTCACTTTGATGCATTCGAGAAATATAAATGTTCTTAGATTATGTATTTGATGAGTACAGAAAAAAAACAATAAAGAGCTTACACAAAGGTACATACCCTTGGAAACAGGGCTTGCTAAGAACATGTTTAAAAATTCTATAAATATTTGAGTCTTGTTATATCCATCTGCTCATGAGCTTAGTAACACTTTCATACTCTATCTCAATCCTGGTAACAGCAGGTTAATCATATCTATAGAATGCAAATAAAATATTATTAAAATTGAAATGAAATGAATAACCCTAGCTAAAAATAAGACTAAAAACAAAAGTTTAACTACCATTAAGAATAATAAATTGGCCACGTGGATGAGCCTGTGACTCTGGTCAGGGAGATGGAGGCTGGAGGATCAGGAATTTAATTCAGGCCAGTCTTGGCCACACAGCAAGACCTCATGTCCACAAACAAACAGAAGCAAAATGTGCTATTATTCAGAAAGAACACTGATGCAGGTTTCAGGGGCTGCTGTTTAGGATTCCAGTATTTTTGAAAGCCCAATATGTAGTTTATCTACAACCGTGAATGGGATGAACAATCTCCAAGTGCTTCTAAGCAGCAATGAAATATCATTTGACACATCAATGAGGAAGAGCGCCTCACCTACTAATATTCTATTCTTCTTGATGCCGCTGTTCACCTCATCATCAATCAGACCTGTGAGGACTTGGCACATCACATCAATTGATTCAAGGTGTTCTGGGCAGTCGTTAGATATCTTCAATCTATCAAACCACACGTTGGAGATTCCTCCCTTCAATGGTGTATATGGCCTGTTTAAACAAACCAACAAAGATGGAAAAAATGTTAAAATGAATGATTTAACTTCTCAAAGATTAGTGCACAAATGATTTTAATTTGAAGGGTTTTAAAATTTTATTATTAATTTATTTATGGTTTTTCAAGGTAGGGTCTTGCTCTAGCCCAGGCTGCACTGGAAATCACTATGTAGTCCCAGGATGGCCTTGAACTTATGTAGATCCTCCTACTTCTGCATCACTAGTGCTGTGAATAAAGACATGTGCCACCATACCCAGCCTTAATCTGAGTTCTATGATAAAGAATTCATAAGAAAAATGCCCCACACATATTGTGTTAACTTTCTTATTTTGATTTTATTAACACTTGCTAAAGGTAGCTGATCTTAACTGTCTAACTTTAAGAGTTAGTGAGAGGAAGACAGCTAGCATTAGGGAGACAGTCAGGAAGTCCCATGAGAGAAGAATGAATTTTAATTCCCGCCTGCCAAGTAGAGATGAACAAACAGTGACTGCTTGCAATGGCTGCCACAGAACTGGAAATGCTCAGGTACCTGTGGAGTTCTGGTCCAGCCCCTTCTGGAAACTGCACCCAGAAGCGCTGGCTTCTAGATTCATCCCTGTACCCCAAATAAAAGCCTGGCTGCTCACAAAGCTTGGGGTTGAGTTTTAACCTCTTTTCCAGTCCACCACTGTTTTGTCCCTTCCACCTGGTAGCTTAGCTACTGCAGGAGGGAAAGGGATTAGGTGTTCAGTCTCATTTTTAAAGCCTCTCTTTTATATTCTTTTTTCACATTTTTTTCTAGGCCCATGAATTTTTTCATGGGCCCTTAGAATACGTGGAAGTAGTCACTCCTCACCTTTTAGAATTTGACTTGAATTTAAAAAGTGTGATAATTCATGGAAATAATCCATCTTGGTCTCGCTTTATTTCAATTCTTTAGTAAAGCAGATTTGAGCTCAAGTTTGGGGTGTGTATTTGAACCCCCAGTAATAACACCCATTTCAGTAGGGCATCTGCACCCCATTTGTCCACAGAAATGCTCTTCAATGAAGCTGCTAGCTTCAGATACACATATAGCAAAATATTCCAAATATTGTTTTAACCCATTACCATGTGGTGAAGGAGTTCTTGGTTTGGGTTCTATGATGGTAAAGATAGACGAAGGGAAAGATAAACATCCAGGAAGGCTTGGAGGCACCCCCTCCCCACCCGTCCAAGGGGTGCAAGGAGATACCACTGAGAAACATGAAAAACAAAGGGTTGCCAAGATAAAAAAGGCCCAGAGACTTTTACAAAAGATGATACTTTTCACTTGCCAGCCTCTAATTCTTAGTTAATGGTGGGAAAACATGGTTTATTTTATACATGAGTATCATAAAAGAGCTAGCCAGTAAAACACCCATTATGACACTATGACTGAAAGGACTCTAAGCCAGTCTCAAGCAGCCATTCCTCAGATCGATCACCACCAAAAGGGGTTCCTCTTCACCCACTCTTCTTTAGACGACTGCTGTCTCAGATTTAGCTGCACACTTGCTCTCTAGAGCCAGTGAGGTAAAAGATGAAATGTGTAATTAAGAAAAACAATAACAAAAGCATAGGGGCTGGAAGACCTCAGTGAGACCTGATATATTTCCCCAGGTCTTCTCTAATGAAAAACCCAAGGGAAACCAAAGCACACACACGAGTTAAAATTCCCTGATTCTTTTGTGTGTGTGTGTGTGTGTGTGTGTGTGTGTGTGTGTGTTGAGTGCTAATGCCTATTAAAACAGAAATAGGTTGCTTGCATTGCTTATGTATGCCACACTCTTCCCTGTAAAGTGTCTCATAGAATCCCTCCATCTGAGGCATTTCTCAAGGGTCTTGGATGGGGTGTGTCTATGGTACATGCATGTGTATGTGCAGGTGCACATGCCCTGTGCAGTGCAGACATCAAGGAATCTTGGCTGCCCTCCTCTGAGGCTCTTCCACCTCGTTTCTTTGAGAACAAGTCTCTCCCTGAACCTCGAGCTGGTGATTTTTGGCCAGAATGACTGACCAGTGACTCCCAAGGGTGCTCTTGTCTCACCACCCTCAGAACCAGGGTTACAGGCAAGCACAGCATGGGGTAGGGATGGAATTCAGGTCCTCATCTTGTGCAGCAAGTGCTCCTTCCCATTTAGTCCTCTTCCCCTCCCATCCATCACTCTGGGATAAAGATGTCTTATCACTGAATCACACAATCTGATGGACAGCCACTTAGTATCTAGATTATAAAAACAAAAGGACATTAAACACCTAGGACCTAGGAAGGGAGGAAGGGAAGGAATAAGCTATCCTTCTTCGACAAAGGTACATTTCCTAATACCAAGGTATATACTATATACAGTGAATTGACTTCTCTCTCATGCTTCTAGAATGGTTATTAATTGTATACTATGCTTTGGAAAATCAAGAAAAGAGTCACTATGAGTGCGGTGAAGGCATAACTGAGAAAAACTGTTCTGCTCACCTATGATATCAGCTGGGAAATGTCCAGGATATGAGTGGTGATGACTCAGATGAAGGCCTGACTGAGAGACACTCTGGTCTAGTAACTATTACACGAGGTAGGTGCATGACATGCACGAGGAGCTTCAGTACATTCTCTGAAACTGCTGCATAAAGCCCTCTCTTCCCACCATCAGCACGTTAGTTTCCATAATTATACTATCATTAGGCATACACTGCTCTTGATTTGTTCAAGAAATTATGCAATCAATTTGTAAATTTTAATGTACCTTTCAAATAATTCTATTTAGACACCATTGGGAATTTTAATCAATTGCATTATTATCTGAGAGATAGTATGCTTTGAGAAACCAAGCTTTGTAGACTGAGCTCTCTGAGCTTCTTCTGTGCTGTGCCTACCCAGGATTTCCATGATTCAGGAAAAGATCATACCTTACACCAGCTCTCTATCCAAGCCTTTCCCATATGCCTTCTGATCCCAGAAGCTGTTTGGCTCACAGGAGGTAGATAAACAGGAATAAGAAGGATAAAAGAGCACAAACCTTTTTCTCACAGAGACCTTCTCAGGATGAACCCTCAAAGCCCATGGCAAATGAAAACAGGTGATTTCCACACAGTCACTATCAGACAAAATGAAACCTACAATTTCATTGAGATTGTTACTAAGGTCACAGCGAAGCTCTAACTCAAAAGTGAATACTCCACTTCCAGTGAACCCAGTGCCCTTCTGGGGTGTTTCTGCTTCCCCTTCTATTTCACGCTGCTATTTCTCTCAGTGTTTATTTGTCTGTCCAAGCACTTAAATAGGGGTGATATCATAGCTAAAATGTGAATCATTCTGGGAACTCAGCCATTAATGGGAAAAAATGATATTCACTTAACTTTCTTTCCTTTAACAATGCCTTATTTAATTAATCTAGATAGATGCTTCACAGAGGTAGTGTCCCAATGTAAATCCCAAGTTACTAATCTGGCAGCTTTTTAGTCTTTCATTTCTATAAAAAAATGAAAATTTTCCTTTAAAAAATAATTAGGAAAATTTAATGGGACAAAAAATTTAGAACTTTCTCACTAAGAAAGCCATCAAGAACACATAAATCTCCTAAGATGTTAAAATAACCTTTAGAGAAAGCATAAAAGATTGTTTTTTAAACAGCTAAAAACCTGGCACACATGTTATACTCATTCACTTTCTTCCTTAAATAAATCACTTTATAAGCTGTTATAAAACAGCTCAGACATTACCATGATAAATAAATATGTTTAGCAAAGAACATCTGTGTGGTTCCTAAATCAATCAATCAATCAATCACTCAACCCACTGCACACTTGTTAAATATTAGACTTGAATGAAAAGTTCAAAATATTTGAAGAATAAGAAGAAAGTCAGTTTGGTACTGGGTTTTGTTTTGATCTGTGCTCCTCTTAAGTTATGAAATCCAAAGACCACTCATAGCCTTCAAGAGAACAGCCTGGATTCAGTTACCCTCTCTGTCCTCATTTCCCAGGACTTCCCCCAGGATGCTTTGGGGGCCAGTCACACTGGGCCAGTTCAGATCCCTCTACCTGGAATACCACTTCTCTGTATGCCAGGCTCAGTTAAGTCCACTGACCATTTAAGTCAAACTCAAATAGGCACATACACGCTGCCTCATGACCTTATTTAACTGACTTAATAACATTTGTTATTTGAAATTTTAATGTTTAGTTTTCCCTTTCTTTTCATTCTATAGGGGGGGTTGTCAGTGAGAGCAAAGATTGTCATTTCCATGGCAACAACAAAGCCTGAAAAACAGCAGACACTACATAAGCATTTGTGAAATGATGAAAGTCAATCATCATTTGTTGCATGAGAATGATTTACTTCAGCTAGAAACAGCATAGTTTCTAAAATTGTTTTAGTTGTGCTTTGGATTTCTTTTGCATTTACTTATAAAATACAGAAACTGTAATTTCCAGATAATGGTCAAACTTTGGTTTTTAAAAACAAAAAAACACAAAAATCCATACTTCTAACAAAACAAGCTTAACCAGTAGGCATTTTTATATATACTAGTTTTCAAACATACCAGAGAAGTAACCCATTTCCTCTAGACAGCTGGTGCTGGCAGCCTGTGCTGCAGTAGAGACATGGTGGAATCCAGGGGAAGTCACTCTCTAACGATTCACTTAGGAGCCCTAAAGGATGACCTCAGATGTATCCATGGCTTCCTGTGCCTAAGCACAAAAGGGCCTCAGGCTAATCTAGAAGGCAAATTCACTAAAAAGTATAAACAGTTTATGTGGAAAAACTGCA
>PVHP010010840.1:0-46861 GCA_004024765.1 Zapus hudsonius | reverse complement strand
GTGAGGATAGTTGGTTAATTTGAGACTTCTCTGTCTTTGTTATGAAGGCATTTAGAGCAATGAATTTCCCCCTTAGAACTGCCTTCATTGTGTCCCACAAGTTCTGAAAGGTTGTGTCCTCATTATCATTTGTTTCTAGGAAGTTCTGGATTTCCTGTCTGATTTCTTGTTTGACCCATTCATTGTTCAAGAGCGAGTTGTTCAGTCACCAGTATCTGTTGAAATTTTTGGATCCTTTACCGTTGTTAATTTCTACCTTTAATGCATTGTGGTCTGATATGATGCAGGGTATTATATTGATCTTTCTGAATTTGCTGAGGGATGATTTATGGCCCAGTGTATGGTCAATTTTGTTAAAAGTTCCATGCACTGCTGAGAAGAATGTGTAATCTGTGTCCTTGGGGTGGAATGTTCTGTAGATGTCTTTTATCCCTAGCTTGTCTATGGTGCTATTTAGCAACTTTATTTCCCTGCTTGTCTTTTGTTTGGACGATCTCTCTAGTGATGACAGTGGAGTGTTAAAGTCTCCTACTATGATGATGTTGACATCTATATCTGCTTTGCTTTTGAGTAATTTATGCTTAATGAACTGAGGGGCCCTTGCATTTGGTGCATACATATTTACTATAGTAATGTCTTCCTGTTGTATCGTTCCCTTGACGAGTAGGAAGTGACCATCATCGTCCTTTTTTTTTTTTGCTGTTGGTTAAAGTCTATTTTGTCAGATATTAGAGTAGCTACACCCGCTTTTTTATTATTTTTTATTATTTCCACATGCCTGGAAAATTGTTTTCTACCCTTTTACTCTCAGTAGGTTGCTGTCTTTAGCGATAAGGTGTGTTTCTTGAAGGCAACAGATGGAAAGGTCCATTTTCCTGATCCAACCTGCGATCCTGTGTCTTTTTATAGGAGAGTTGAGTCCATTTACATTCAAAGTTATAACTGTGAGGTTTGCTTTAAACCCTGCCGTGTTGGAGAGAATATGGAGGTTGGTATCTGAGCTGTTTTGTTATCTCTTTGGTGTTACCTTGCTTGTTCTCTGTTCCTTTCTTGAGGTCGGATATTTGTCTCGTCTACGTGGGATATCTGATAGAACAGTTTTTAAAACGATGCTTCTTGAGTATATTGTCACTGAACTGTTATGATAAAAATAATTTCAGTTTCTTCATAAGGAATATTCATTAACACCTTGATTATACTACAGTATTAAATTTTTTATATTGAGCCTCTATTTTCATATTTCTTTTAGAAATGCACTGTTTGCAAGAAAAATGGTGCTTCAATTGGATGTGTTGCACCTCGATGTAAAAGAAGTTACCATTTCCCATGTGGACTTCAGAAAGAATGTATTTTCCAGTTTACTGGCAATTTTGCGTGAGTTACTTAACTGTTAAATATTAAATGTGAATGTTAAAGAATAGTTAAAAAGGATAGCCCAAAAGTGTAATTCTCAGGTCACTTTTAAATCACTTTTTAAAGCTATACTGAGTTTACATACATACAAGAAAAGATATATATTGGAAAACATATGTGCCTTCCTATGAAGGCATATATTAATCTGTCTAGTAAAACTTGAAAGTTGCAATGTATAAAGTGGATTTATTTATTAGTATCTTACCTTTCAATTCTAGGATATAGTATTGAACTAGAATTATATTCTATGGTATGCTATAGAATTGATGCATCTATCTTTCTTTTTTTCTATTTTGGTTTTTCAAGGTAGGGTCTCACTCTAGCCCAGGCTGATGTGGAATTCACTATGTAGTCTCAAGGTGGCCTCAAACTCAGGGATATCTTCTTGCCTGTGCCTCCCGACTGCTGGGATTAAAAGTGTACACCACCACACCCAGCTTTTTAAAAAATATTTTATTTATTTGCACACAGATATAGATGAAAGAGAGAGAGGGAGAGAGAATGGGTGCTCCAGGGCCTCTAGTCTCTGCAAGTAAACTCCAGATGCATGTGCCACTTTGTACATCTGGCTTAAGTGGGTAGTGGGGAATCGAACCTGGGTCTTTAGGCTTTGCAGGCAAGTGCCTTAACTACTAAGCCATTTCTTCAGCCCCATTGATTCATATTTCAGTGAATATCTTACACAAGTCAGAGATTGAATTGAAAATGTATAAATTTGGTTCAGTCAGAAAAATAAACATTATGCCCTGGGATATCCCTGAAAAATTTGCTTCCTGAATACTTCAGATATCAAGAATTCGTGAATTTTGGTGTTTGATACAATCAGTGGTCTATTTTCTTTAAGTCTTAATATTTTTATTTGTATAAACGGTTAGTACCATGTTTGAAAACTATAAATAGAAATGAAATAGGTTAGGAATAGGTTGTTATATGCATTTTGTATTATTTGATTACAATTTTTAGGTGTTAAGTTCTTGCCTCCTTTAATTTTATTTAATGCTGAGTATAATAGCATGTACAATTAAACTCAGCACCTCATACTATTGAGCACAAGAGTACACTTGCTCCTTTGCTAATAGTATTCCCAGTATCAGTTATTGCTATTCTCTGTGAGGTAAGCTTTATCCACCAGAATGTTTCTATTTTGAAGCACCCAGTGTTCCTTGATAACAGATTGTGAGTCTATACTGTCAGTGTCTATTTTGGTTAATTTATGAGACAGAGCTAAATGAATTTTCTCTTAAATATGTGACTTACAATACTAGTCTAGTGGTTCTTTTTTTTTTTTTTTTTTTTTTTTTTTTTTTTTTTTTTTTTTTTTTTTTTTTTTTTTTTTTTTTTTTTTTTTTTTTTTTTTTTCTCTTCATTTGCTTCTTAAATATTTTACATTTTTAGGTCATTTTGTTGGGAGCATCGACCTGTTCAAGTAATTGCAGTTAATAAGTTGAGAGAGTCTTTACCATGTACCATTTGTTTGGAATATATTGATCCTATTCCTACTTACAATGTAATACGAAGTCCTTGTTGTAAGAATGCTTGGTTTCACAGAGACTGTGTACAGGTAAGACATGCTTTGTAAGCTTTCTCTAAATGATACTTATTTACATTTGAATTTACAGCAAATTTACATGTAGAGTAGCATTTAAAACTATTTGTAAATTTAAAACTACCTTAAAGCATTGACTTTAGCATATTTTTATATAAAATTAGTCTCATCAGGTGTACAGTTAACATTTTAGTAAATTGAGATTCTGCCTTTTAATGTATGTTTTATAACATTCTTATTTATTATAGCATTTTATTTTCTACCTAAGATTTTTGTTTGCATTTCAGAATGTACAAAACACAGATTTTAATTCCTAAGATTCTTCAAAATTTTTCTTAGTTGGGTGTGGTGGGACATGCCTTTCATTCTAGCAACACTAAGGAGACAGAGGTAGGAGGATCACTGAGTTTGAGTCCAGCCTAGAACTTCAGAGTAAGGCCCTATCTTGAAGAAAACAAAAAGTAGTTTTTATTAATAAGGATCTTTATTTAAATGAATATAACAGGCAAATGTCTTAATTTTATAATAGTGCTTTTTGGGACAAATAAGATTTACTTTATTTGTATGCTTAGTAAGGCAAAGAGAGGATCTCAGATTTGGCTTAGAACTTAAAGGATATTTTTTCTTCATAGACACTCTGAAAATACTGAGGATTAATTCTATCATTATAAACTAGAAATACTAACCTGAAAATATAGCTTAGTGGAAGTGTACTTGTTTCACATGCACAAAGTAATGCAAAAGCAAAACTAGCTGTCTTGCTACTAACCAAAAAAAACTAAAATCCACTTAGAATCACAGCTACATGGACACCTGACTATAGAAATATCAGTAAGCAATTGCTAGTCAAGGAGAGCACACTGAGGGCTAATGGTTGTCATTTATATTACTATAGGTGGTTAAACTAAAGTCAGTGCTTGTAATTGCCATGGGGATTTTGTAAAAAGAGATTAATTGGTAAGAATGTTTCACTCTGTATCTAGAGGTGCTCATCTGTGCCTTTACTTGTTAGAGCCTGAGCTCCTCTTTATACTCTCTCCTTTTCCACCCATGAACTCAAGGGTATTATAAGTCTGTCTAAGAAACACTTGTGTGTGTATCCTTGTTTCTTACAATTATACTCCTAGTGCTTTAACTTTCTCAGGAGACTTCTGGTTGGTTTTACTTAAGGTATTTTTTTTCTTATCAATTATTCATGAGGCTTTAATTTTTCTGGGTTTGATTAACCTGATTAGCCTCATTATATAGTTTTTTTTTTTTTGTTTGTTTGTTTGCAATCAGAAGAGAGACAGACACAGAGAACCAACCAGAGAATGGGCATACCAGGTCCTCTTGCTGCACACCAACTGTAGACACATGAGCTGCTTTCTAGATACATAGTGAAACATTCTTACCAATTTGATTTTAATATCTAGCCTCCTTTTACAAAACCTGGCTTTGTGTGGGTATTGAGGAATTGAACTCAGGCCATCAGACTTTTCAAGCAAGTGCCTTTAAAAAAATCTCCCAGCCCCTTGAAATTTAATATTAATGGTTGTTTCCTAATCATATATTATCTCTCTTCCCATGGAAACTTGATATATGATATTCTCTATCCTTGGAATGTTTTCATCCTGTTTTTCTGGCAGACCTCTATTTCTTCCAAACCTGCCTTTTTCCTTGCTATCCCTCATTTGCTGTTTCGTACCTCTTCCTCTTTCTTTTACTTTCACTTTTACTTTTTTACTTTTACTTTCATATACTTTTACTTTACTTTTACTTTCATATACTTTTGAAAAGATAACATTTTTTACACAGTATTATAGCTGTATTCCTTAGAATTCCTTGAAGTTGAATCTACGTCATTTTATATTTCTACTTTCGGTACATAGTTTATTAAGTGATACTCATTTATTCATTACATGCATGTTGCTAGTTTTTTTGGTTTTAGTTAGGGCCTGGTAGTAAGCATTTAATAGTTTCCTATATCCTTTGGAGTATCTTCTGACTGTGGCTTCCTTTTTGTATTTGTTATATAGCACTTGAGAGCACATTTTATACTTGGGAAAGAAAAGTTAGACATTAAGTTAAAAATAAGAGCCAGTAACACTTTTTTCTAGATTAAATAGCTGAAGAGTTTCAAAATTTTTCTTCATAGTATGAAGAACACATTACTTAGGAACAGAAATTTTATTAGGTATTAGAGGTTCAGAATACTATGTGGGTGATAGAAGTAGGCCAAAAATTTTCTATTTGTGAGATTTTTTTTTAAACTATGAAGAAGCTTTCCAGATTGTAGTAGTTTATAAGTTTTGAGAACCAGTGACATAGAAAATATTTTCATGATATATTAAGTGAAAAATAGCACATGTTCTATTTGTTCTATTTATAACCTGGTAAGACTTAACATTGTTAACACTAGATTTTCCATTTTCTACTGTAGGTTCAAGCAATAAATGCAGGAGTATTTTTCTTTAGGTGTACAATATGCAATAATAGTGACATCTTTCAGAAAGAGATGTTGAGAATGGGAATTCATATTCCTGAAAAGTGAGTAACATTTAGCCTTTTGACCAACAACCAAAAAAAAAAAGCTATTTTAAATGCAGGATTTAATAATATTAGAAATAATCATTTGTATTTAATAGGTGGTTATGGGCAGGTAGCCGTTTCCAGTGGTAAGATGCCTCCCCCATGTTGTTAGCTCTTGGACAGCAGGGGCTGTGATGTGTCTCATAACTTGTGTCATCTCTTAGTACCTCATCTGAGTCTAATTTTGATTGATTTAAGCAACATGTTTAAATTGGTATTTATAAATTATATAAGAGAATCATAGTAGGTTTAAAATGAATTAGAACAATTTTATTAATGCTTTAAGGTCAGAAATTCAAAAGTAAGGATACAATATTTTAAATTAAAAATTGTATCCCAGTAGGCTGGGATGTAGCTTAGTGGTAGATCACTTGCCTAGCATCACAAGGCAAATGCAATATTAGGAAATGTAGGTTTAAGAAAGAACATTTATATTTTTCATTTAGCATTTAAAAATTCACTCTAAAATACTGTAAGATGACAAAAATGGATTTGTGCATCAAAGAGAACACTCCTAACAAGGGCAGCTTTCCTCTTTGTTCCTGTCCCCAATCCCTCTGTCATGTTTTAGATCAAAATATATTTTTATCTTGCTTCATTTGTAGAGATGCATCATGGGAATTAGAAGAAAATGCTTATCAAGAACTTTTGCAGAGGCACGATCATTGTGATGTTCGAAGATGTCATTGCAAAAAAGGGCGAGATTATAATGAGCCAAATAGGTACTTCTGGAAGTTGAATTGTGCTTAATTCCTTATTTACCCTTCATCTGAGAAAGTATGATGGTGAAATACAGTTTCGCGTTTAGGATGTTTGAAGTTTCAACTTGAGATGAAGTATATTTATTAAATGTCTATGTATACTTACAGAGAATATTTTGAAGTCAGTATAGTTGTAACTTTTTTTTTTCTGGTCAACTTTCATCAGGGTAAATTTTCTAGAACTACCACAAGGCACATGTGGCTTTTGAGTCTTTAAAAATACAGCTATTCCAATTTTGAAGTGGTGCTATGAATGTAAATTATACACAAAATTCATTTCCCAGAGCTCCTATAACAAACAGAAGTTTATTTTGTGATAATCTACAAGCCCAAGAATATAGTGTAATAAGTGTGGTTTCTTCAGAAGCCTTGCTTCTTGGTCTGGACGACTGCTTCATACATGTGTCTTTTTATGATGTCCCCTCTGAGTTGTGTTGTTGTCTGTGTCTTAATCTTTTTATCAAAGTTAACATTATTCTTTTATAGAGGCTTCCTTAATATAGTAATCTTAGAGAGCAGACCCAAAAATAATTTTTGCTGAGAAGCCTTGAATTTTTTTTTTTTTTTAAGAAGGTGACTTGGCTGTATCAGCTCCTAGTTGATGAAGTATAAACTGAGGTTTGGTCAGCTTTGAAAGTTTCCCTAAGAGCTCTTTCCACTCGTGCTTCCCCACTCTTATTGTGCTTGTTACTATAAAATTCGCATGAATTAAATTCAATGCAATCCTTCAAGGGCAGCCATCTTAGGTATTGAGAGTTATTGTTTCTGTGTTACATGCTAATAAGCAAGAACTCCCATTGAGCACAGAGATGTCCAGTTGTGTGTATTTTTTGTTACTTGTTACTTGATCTAGTATCTGATTATTCATGTCTCAAGTTTCCCTCAAGGCTTATGCTCATATACAGATAAGATAATGCATATAAAGTTCTCAGAAGCAATATATTTACAAATATTGATGATGGTTTTTAAATTCATTTTAGGCTCTTCTCTATGTCTCTCCCTATTAGTTACAAACCCCTTTTTTCTGCAACTATTTTTTTGAGATTGTTAACACTTTCTGTTCTTTCTATTGGGCTTGCTTTGCAGTTGTATATCTCTCATCCCAGCATGAAGGTAGAATTGGTGGAAAGCAGTATGATACAGAGGCTAGCAGGATGATCTAAAGCTAGGCAAACTTGGCTGGAAACCACTCCAAAGCATAAGAAGTCTCAGCTTAATTAAAGAAATTAACTGTGCTTGTTTCATCTTCTGAAATAGGGTAACAGGGTTTTTTGTAACCTAGAATTATAAGGATTAACTTTTCACATAAAGAATGAAAAGAGGAGCTAATGTGAAATAAGCACTCATTTTGGCTTTCATTTTCCTCATTGTATGTTGGCAACCTGACTTGGCACCCAGTATCTATACACTCTTGAGAATTATCTATTTCTTTACAAAGAGGATGATATACTCATACCCACACAAAGTGGAAGGTGCCTCACATTATTACCCACACCTGTACCAATATAGAAAATATAGATGGACTGTCACATAAACCAGTTCACAGTGGGGAAACATCAATAGAGAAACATCAAGAGAGCATCAGAGATGAGAGGAAATATTAAGATGAATTCTTTAGTCTTTGTTGAGTGTCAGAGCATGCTTACTTTGGGAGGGAATTACATACTTTGATATTTACTAAAAGCTTCCATATTAGACAATGATGCAGTTTTCCTATAAACACAGTTATCTCCAAATGTAAAGGAAAGTGGGCTTTTCCTTAATCATAAGCCTTTATGATATTTTATTCTTTGTGTATATGTATATACCTTGATATTAGTTTAGGTTTTTAAGTTGGGGGAATTAGGTACAAATATATTCAATGAAAGATAGAAAAAAAAACTTTAAAGCTATAAATATGGGTGGCAAAAACCTATAATCCCAGCACTTGAGAATCATGAGCTCACAGTTAGCCCAAGATACATAATGAGTTCCAGGATAGACCCTGTCTATCAGTCAGTCAATCAATCATTATTTTGGGGGCTGGAGTGATGGCTCAGTGGTTAAGGCACTTGCTCTGGTGTTCTCTCTCTGTCTCTGTCCCTGTCCCTTCCCCCCCTCTCTCTGCTTGAAAATGAATAAATAAAATTAAAAATTATTATTTTTGGAACAGTGTGTAGTATTGAAGCCATAATATGTTTCCCTTCCTTTGATAAAAGAGTTGGTTGTGTGTATATGGCAGAGGGCAGAGCCTGTGGCACTGTTGATAAATGGAACTAGATGAAGTTAATAACAAAACCTAAGAATATACTTTCTTTGTGTTGTGTCCTCAGCAAATGGGAAATAAAGCGCTGTCAGTGTTGTGGCTCTAGTGGAACACACTTAGCCTGTTCCTCACTACGATTATGTGAACAAAATTGGGAGTGTTTGGAATGTAGAAGTATTGTCTACAATTCAGGTAAGAGTTTGCAATTTTGAATAAAATTGTTTTTATTTAAGTGCATATTATTAAAAAGGTTTTGGTTATATTTCTAGTAAGCTAACATTGGGATTTAAATCTGTAGGTTTCCAAAAGGCAACAAAACATGCATTAACAAGCTCTATTAATGTGGCAATTACTGAATGCTTGTTGGAAGAATCATCACCTAAGTTACCCAGACAGTCACCTGGAGCTCAGTGTCAAGAACCACTGAGGTCTGTATTTTGAATTTTAGAAATATACAAAAGTCAATTTGAAAAATATTATGACAGAAAATCACTCACACACATAACATATTATCATCCAGTTGTTTCTAGAAGAGTGTTTGCAAACAGCGAGATCCGATTTGTGATCCTAAACCATGAATGGAAGATGGAAATGGGATGGCTGGCATGGTGTAACATACCAAGGGTTCCAGTTGGAGCCAGCCTGGACTACATGAGACCCTGTTTTAAGGGAGGGAGACCAGAAAGAAGGAAGGTGGAGTGGAGGGGAGAAGATAAGAAATAAGGAGAATATAGATACTCTGTTGGTTTGAATGTAAAATGTCCCCCATAGACTCATGCATTTTGAATACTTGGTTCCCAGCCAATGATAAGTTAATGTAGCCTGTGAGAGGTGGAGCCTTGCTGGAAGAGGTGTGTCGTTGAGGTTTATTAGTCCAGCCCACTGGGTGTTCACAGCCAGCTCACTCAGACTATTTCCTTCCTGCTGCTACTAAGTGACACTATGAATGGACTTCCTGCTTGTGCTGTGCTTTTCCCACCATGATGAAACTTCTCCTTAAAACTGTAAACAGAAATAAGCCCTTTCTCCCATGGTTGGGTGTTTTGTCCCAACAACAAGGTAACTGCTTACAGAAAAAAAATTATCAAATTTTATGAAACTTGAAGAGTGACGTCAATTTTTAAAAATTATTATGTACTTAGTTTTACTGTAAAACATTTTTAATAGTTCATTTTCAAGTTATTTGAAAGAGACTTCTGGAAAATGTCTTTACAATTTTGATTACAGAATAATATAGAAAATTAAAATGTCAAGCATACCATTTCCCTTTGTAAACAGTAGAGTCTGACCGGGTGTGGTGGTGCACACCTTTAATCCCAGAACTCAGGAGGTAGAGGTAGGAGGAGGATTGGTATGAGTTCAAGGCCAGCCTTGGACTACAAAGGTCAACCTGGGTTAGAGTAAGAACCTGCCTTAAAAAAATTACAACAAAAAAGTAGAGTCCTATTTGACATGAAGGTTGTTTATTTTAGGGTATTATAATCATTGTTTGCTAATTATAATCACTGCCAGTGTTAGGAATCTAAATATCAGTCTTTCTCTTTAAAAAGTTTAAGGCTTACCAGTAAATATTGTTGTACTGATTCCTTATTTCGTGTGTGTGTGTGTGTGTGTGTGTGTGTGTGTGTAGATGCATGTACCTCATGGACACAGGTGCAGAGGGCATCACGGGTCTTTATCACCCTCTGCCTTATTTTGCTGAAATAGTCTCTCCCTGAACCTGGTGCTTCCCTGGGGTTTAGTTAAGACTAGCTGACCAGGGTGCCCTGGTGGTCCTCCTGTCTCTTCCCTCTACCATGCTCCCCTCTCCCCCACTGACCTTAGAGGCATGCAAGGGCACACCTGCCACTCACATGGGTGCTGGAAAGAGTTTGAACTTCTGACTCTTAAAATTTTAATTCACTGAATTGGTCACATTTGAGATAATCATCTAGTATTATTCTTGTAAAAAATTCTAAGTTCACAGAAGACTGAAGCAAAGAATCCAGAAGTTTAAAGTGGACAATCAGATAAATGCTTTGATTCCTGGATCAGCAAGTCTCCTTTGGGATGAAAGTTAGAAAAGTTTTTTTTAACCATTTAACCTTTTCTTTTATTGTTTGTATAACTGCTCTTTCACATAAAGTACTTTAAAGTGATGCACTCTTTTTAAATTTGTATTTTATAGGCAAGACAGCAAAGTTAGGAATGACATTTCAACCATATTGACAGAGTTAGGATTCCAAATTAAAAGCAAAACTAAAAGATTATTAATCAGCAAAGCCAATCTGTGGAAGAGTGCCTTAAAGGAATTCAGAAATCAAAGCTTTAATCCTTCATACACAATTGAAGTATGCTATGTCAATGACAATGATTATTTTGGAAGTGCGCATCCTGGTTCAAAGCAAGAGTTTTTCAGTCTCTTGATGCAGCATCTTGAGAGCTCGCCATTGTTTGAAGGGTCCGTTTCAAAGAACTTGTCTCTAAACTCTCAAGGTAATTACTTTTTTGTCAAGCATACTGAAGATAATATGTAGAGAAAAAATACGTAGCTGGTAGAAAAATATTCATTAGCTAGCTGAAAGAAATTATTTATATCAATAATGAACTTATACTAAGGAAGGATGAGAAGTGAATTTTCTAAGTAAATTTTATGGTGAAATAATATATAGCAATATCCTTAATGATTTTATATTGACGTATAAACTTATTTGCAATTTATATTTCCTTGAATTTCATTTGACTAAAGTTGCCAGGTGTGCAAATTGATAATTATTTGGACTCTTATTCATATTTTTAAATGTGTACTTTGCACATTTCTTTGCAGTGTGGAATTTATATTAGCTTAGTTTTCTAGTTTATAAGTAATATTTTGATATTGTTAAGAGGTGTTGGATAAAACCTTGGGCCTTGGGCGTGCTTAGCAAATGTTACACCATTGAGCTATATTCCTCAACCTCATATGTAGCTTTGTTTTTGTGTGAGAGCACATGTATCTTTAGTATTTGTGTGTGCGTGAGCATGCATACACGTCAGAGAACATCAGGTGTCTTCCTCAAGAACTGTTTCTTACTGATGGATTGATTGATTGGTTGGTTGGTTGATTGATTGAGACAGTCTCTCAATGAACCAGAACCTCACTGTTTGTGCTAGATTAGCCAGCCAGCATTCCCCCTGGGGATATCCTGTCTGTCTCCCCCGTGCTGGGATGACAGGCACATGCTGCTGCCTGTTTTTGATGTGGGTTCTGAGGATGTGAACACAGGTCCTCATGATTGTGTGGAAGCACTTGACCAACTGAAGCCATCCCCCAGCCGAGTCTGTACACTCTTATAGATTCTTTTTTTTTCTTTACTACTAGTAAAGACTTAATTTGATTAAAACAGTGGACAATTCTGTTCTTTCTGAGAGGCTTTTATGTTAATTTTTCTACCATAGGAATATTGAAAGTGTGAAAAGGCATTATTCTATTTGAATTTTCTCCTGTTTTCTTTTTCCCTGGAACTTTTTCATTGCCAAAATTTAATTTTTGCTATGTATAGTTCTCAAGGTAAAAAAAAAAACTCAAATAATAAATAATATTAACTCAAGGTCATTTTGGTATAGTAGAGAATGCACGAACTTAAATCCCAAAATCTGAATTCAAGTTCGTACACATCTACCTTGTAGCTTTTATGTACTTTGATTACCATTCCTGGAAGTGGGTTTTGTCATCTCCAAAATAGCTTCAAATAAGTTTGTTATTATTGTTAAAGAGCTTTTATAAGTTGAAGGTCCATACATGTTACTTATTAACAAATTGTTTTGAACAATTAATAGAAATTTAAAGGAAAATTCTTTATGGTCCATCACAGTTGTTAGAACTTTTGTTTTTTTACAGTAGGCTCTCCCTCTAGCCTAGGCTGACTTGGAATTCACTATGTAGTCTGAGAGTGACCTTGAATTTATGATGATCCTCCTGTCTCTGCCTCTGTAGTTCTAGGATTAAAGGTGTGCTTCCCCATGTGCGGCTTGTTAAAACATTTTAAAAAATATTTATTCATTTTTAAGCAGAGAGAAAGAGAGAGGAGAGAGAGAGAGAGAGAGAGCTCACCAGGGTACCACCTTGTGGATCTGGCATATGTGGGTCCTGGGGAATTGAACCCGGGGCCTTAGGCACTGGAGGCAAGTGCCTTAACCGCTGAGCCATCTCTCCAGCCCATGTTAGAACATTTTTAATAAGAGCTTGAAAAGTATTTAAAAGTATATGAAAAGCTGTGAGTGTACAGTAAGGTAGAATCATTCATTGCTGAGAGTAAATTGGCCTCTTTGCAAGAAGATTAAATGATTGTTCTCAACACCCTTAAAGACTGTTCATCCCCTTTGACCCAATCACACCACATATCCTAATCAATCAGGTATTCACAAACATGTAAATTGATGTTGAATATAATATTATGTCTCACACAGTTCAAAATATCACTATCTAGGATAGTCCGTAATTAGACAATGTTTTCCATTTTAATATATTCTAAAAGTCTTACTCTTAGGTCACATTTAAAAAGAAAAGTAGATGTCAAACTACTGAAAAACAAAAATGCACTAAAGATTTATAGAGCTACATGTTACAATAGGATTATAGGTGTTTTTCAGTGATTTTTTTTTGTATTTATATTTCTTCTACAAAAGGTTATTTATATCCAAAGATATAAATCCAAATTTATTTTTTAAATAAGATTTTTAGGTGATGTCTACATAGTAGTAACTTGTAACAATTGTTATTTTTAAATTTGACTGTTTTTATATTTTGAAATTTTTAATTTTATACATATTCATTTAAAATGATATCTTAAAATAAAAAATATATAATTAATTTTCACTTATGTTTACAGCTCTGAAAGAGAATCTTTACTATGAAGCTGGTAAGATGCTTGCCATTTCTTTAGTCCATGGTGGTCCTTCACCTGGTTTCTTTTCTAATACTTTGTTTAACTGCCTTGCTTATGGACCAGAAAATACCCAACCAATTTTGGATGATGTTTCTGACTTTGATGTGGCACAAATTATAATCAGGGTAAGAAACATGCCTGTTTATTAAAATCTGAACACTGTATGTATTTTTATTTAAATGACTGAACTGCATTAGAACTGTAAAACTGTTGATAAGTTTGTGGTTGTCAGCATAGAATATTAATGCTTACCATTGGAGCTCAGGACCAATTTCAGTGCAGAAACAGATATATCTGGGCATAGAGATTTTCATTGGCAATTTCACCTCTAAAGCAGGTGAGGCTAAAGGATCACAATTTCAAGACTAGCCTGAGATTCATAGTGAGACCTTACTGCAAAATAATTATTAGATTGCTGAAGATAATTGTGGTAGGCTAATGTTGATTCAGCAAGGTAAGGGTGTGTGTGTGTGTGTGTGTGTGTGTGTGTGTAATGCTAGATTTGTCTCAAAATAACCAGGACTAGGTAGATGAATTCACCTTTCTGAGGCAATACGAGTTAAGTACCTTACATCATCCTAGAGAACAATGGAAGTATCTCCCCTCCTACAGAGAGGTAGATCTGAAGAGGGGAAATATGTGGATCACCAGGAGTAAGAATGTCTCACATAGAAACCAATGGAGAAGTGAAAGGTCTTACTGCTCCTACCTAAAAATAGTTGCCAAGAAATGTCAGGTGTGATGGGGTTGCCTGTAATCCCAGCTCTGGAGAGGCAGAGACAAGAGGATCCCTGGACGTTGCTGGCTAGCCAGTCTTCTGTAGTTGGTAAGCTCAAGGCTGTTAAGATCTATTCACCTGGCATACTTTAGGTTGTCATCTGGCCCCCAGAGGCACACCACACAGCACATACAAACACACCTGCACACATAAGCAAAATAGTTATCATTTGTAGACCACTTAAAATGTACCCTGTACTGTCTGACAGAGACTTTCATGACCCCACAGTGAATACCAGAACCCCACTGAGGAGGGCCCCCAGAGGAATGGGAGCAGGGATGAGGGAATAAAAAAGTATAACCTGTTATATATATTAAATAAAATTTTCAAAATTAATCCTGTACTATACATGTCACATGTATAGACTCATTTTTCATAACCCTCATAACTATCATTGCCTACAGATGCCCAATTTGGAAACTGAGGCAGCATAGTTTAATGATTTAAAAACATAGGCTAAGACGTGAGATTTTATTTGGAATAGGTGTGTGACTTGTATCATCTTGTAAAGCCTGTCATAGTCAGACACATGCAGCTGAGGTGAATCTCCAAACCAGGCAGAGTTACAGGAGGAAAGGATTCATTAAAGTTACAAATCCAGGAGAAGTTCCATAATGGTGAAAGATGCTGGCCCCTTTTCACAGATCTAAAGCAGAGAGAGAAACCCATCACCAACACAACACACATATATGCAAAACAGGCAGGGGCCAACAGAGAAATTTCCTTCTTCCTTCCCCTTTATATAGCCTTAGGGCAGGGCCTTGTAACCCTATCCCATATTTGTTTACTTCCTGAGTCTCTGGAATTTCCTTCCTGCACTGCCCTCCCTGAAAGAGATGTTCATTTCTAGCCCCCTTGAGTTTCCTTACATCCTGTTCCCTACTGAGAGGGCTGCCTTCCTGTGAACATCCTCAGTGATCCATCCAAGATAACAGAAAAGGTCAAGTTGACAACAAAACTTAACCATTACAGCCTCAGATTCTGAAATTTACAAAATGAGCACTGTGCAAGTATGAGTAATTGGCTCAAAATGATTACTCTTAAAATAGTCTTTGGCTTACATGTTTGTTCTGAGATAGGATTTCACTAGCTCAGGCTCTTCTGGAACTCTTTGTTTTTTGTTTTGTGTTTCAAGGTAGAGTTTCACTCCAGCTCAGGCTGCCCTGGAATTTACTATGTAGTCTCGGGTGGCCTCAAACTCATGATGACCGTCCTACCTCTGCCTTTCGAGTGCTGGGACTAAAGATTGGTACCGCCATGCCCAGCTATTTATTGTTAGTATTATTAAGTAAAGACTTTGTATTAACAAATCATGTGTTGCACCATTGTTTCCCTCCTCCCTGCCCCCATTCTACTGTGGCCCTCAGTGGGATTGCTGGTACCCCATGAGGTTGTGGGCTATATGCTGCAGCAGTCAGTCATGGGGAGCGAGCAGTGCCTTCGGCTATTCCCACCCACCTTGTCTCTTACAATCTTTCCCCCCCTCTTCAGCAAAATTCACTGAGCCACGGTGGGTGAGTTTTAAGTCTGCTTATGTGTTGAGTTCTAAGCAGCTTTAGGATTTCTGCTTTGGTACGTTCAGTGTCTGTCTCCAACACCTTGACACAGGTTGTCAGGCTCACTGTGGAAGCAGCACTCTTGCTTATCTCACCCATTCCTCTGTCCTGTGACTTGAGCCCTAGCTGATGTGCAAAGGGGTGGTTCCTCTCCTGTTAGGGAGTCAGCTATCATTACTGGTCTTGTTGGTAGAATTAAGGTTTTCCTCAGTTCTTGCTGCCTTCTGGAAAACAAAATGGGTTCTCTAACAGAGACACAGTAAGATCAGCATGAATTAAATGGGATAAGCATTTTTAGTTTGGAGAAATTATGATGGGTATAACCTCTCTTTAGTCCCAACGTTAGTGGAAGGTTCTCCTTGGAGTCTAGATTCTTGATCTCCAGGCTGGGTGAGGGGGAAGCCAGACTCCCCTGTATCCAAGTTGCACACAGGCCAAGAGAATTCCACGGAGAAAGCAAGACAGGAAGAACACTAGAACTTTATATGCAAGAAAATCCCATTTGTTTTATTTAGATTTAGATTTAGGCCTTCTATCTAAGTAGTGTGCTAGACTGTGAGCAGTAGAGGGCACTGTATATCAGCCTAGATCAGACAGGAGTTAGTTTATGCCAAAAGTTCCATTTTTGTGCCAGCCAGGATGGCATGTGGAGTGGCATCTCCTGGTTCTCTCTGGGCCTCTATCTCTAACTGAAAATTCCTAAAAGAAGTTAGCTTTCTCCTCTCCTCCTTCACTATTTTTTTTAATATGGTGCGCCTTCCTCATACCTTTTTGTTTGTTTTCAAGGTTGGGTCTCACTGTAGCCCAGGCTGACCTGGAACTCACTCTGTAGTTTCAGGCTGCCCTCAGCTCACAGCGATCCTCCTACCTCTGCCTCCCAAATTGCTGGGATTAAAGGCTTGTGCCACCTTTCTTCATGCTTCTTTCTCTTCCTCTTGACCCTCAAACTTTGGGATTGTTTCCCCAGTGTTATCTGGAGCCTTAATTTGATTGTTTTTAGAACCTTCTGTCTTACAACCTTTCTGGATATTGAGCCCCCACAGTTTTTTTATGCAGATAAGATCTGGGTCTTCATAGTATTTTGAGACCAGCATGTGTTTTGTTTTTGAGACAGGGTGTCATTCTAGCCCCAACTGACCTGGAACTCACTATGTAGCCTCAGACTCACAGCCAAACTTTTCCTATAGCTTAGTATGGCTATATGACTAAGATGTATTCCAGAGATGAGTCAAAATAATGGGTCAACTTCCCTGCTCTGTTCTCATCTAAGAGCAGTCTTCACATGGGAAGACAGTATTCCAACTGATTGTACAATGAGAAGGAACACAATTGCATGATTCTGTGTATCACAACTATGTCTTTAAAACAGGCCATTTCTATAGAGGGCCAAGTAGTGTTTCATGCTGTTTTGCAACCATTCCATTTATCACTGAACCGTGAATCAGGCTGATGCTGAATAAACAAGTGTTCCGATACAACTTACAAAAAGAGGTGAGGGTAAACAAGGCCAATACGATTTGCCAATCCCTACTCTAAACTCCAGTTGATTATAGTAAGAAACACACGTGTGTGGTGTGCTGCATGAGTACACATATTGTGGACGAACATGTGGTAGGCCAGAGTTTGATGTTGGTGTCTTCTCTGATCACTCGATGCAGAGCCTCTCTTTGGAACTCAGAGCTTTCCAGTTAAGCTGGTCTAGCTAGTTAGGTTGCTCTGGGGAATCTAACAATTCTGGGGAATGCTAACAAGTGTTGGTACCTCAAGCAGGCTGTTGTGCTCACTTGACATTTACATGGATTCTGAAGTCTATTTGGTCTTCATGCTTGCACAGTAAACGCTTTATCCACTGGCACTTTCTCCTGGCTCCCACCTTTCCTAGAGCCACTGGCGTTTGGATCCATTTATTGAAGAAGCTAAAACTGGGCTGGAGAGATGGCTCAGTGGTTAAGGCACTTGTCCTCAAGTTTGATTCCCTAGAACCCACATAAAGTCAGATGCGAAAGTGACCCGTGCATCTAGAGTTCGTTTGCAGTGGCTGGAGGCCTTGGTACACCCATTTCCTCTACTGTCTTTGTTTGCAAATGAATATATAAAAATATTTTTACAAAAAAGAAAATAAGACTAAGTTTTAACTTGCACATACCCTAACCTGTTTTTGTATTTGTCTTTACATTTTATACATGCTGTGTATATATATATATATATATCTCCAGTGTTCCTTCTAAAATGTAAATTTTAAGAAGAGTAAGGAATCATTCATTGTTTTGACTTCATTGATAAACAGAACATTATACATAGTGTTTATTAACTAAACTAATGAGCAAGCAATGGATAGGAAATACAGAAACTGGAGTAGAGGAACCATGGGTGGGGAAGGGGTGACAGCGGGAGGTTTTTAATGCACTAATGAAGAACTTTATTTGGCAATGAGGGGCCTAAGGAATAAGGTGGAATGGTCAAAACTGAATATTCTACATTCATTTATCTAAGCCTAGAAAAAATGAGTCTGGTTATAGTCACAGTAACATAAGGAAGGGCTACATAGGCTACTTTGTTTGTTTGTTTTTTCCTTTGTTTTTCCTTCCCTAAAGATATGCTACTTTTCTATAGACTGGTAACTTGGCATATACCTGGAAAACAGAGAAAGGAAATCTCTGAATCTCTGGTATTGCTTACAAACAGCCCCTTCCCTTCCCCCCAAAAAAACAAGAGCTGGGTGGCACACATCTTTAATCTCAGCACTCCTACCCACAAGTAGGAGGATTGTCATAAATTCGAGGCCACCCTGAGACTACATAGTGAATTCTAGGTCAGCCTGGACTAGATCGAGACCCTGCCTCAGAAAACCTTAATTAACTAATTAATTAAAAAATAAAGCAAAGAAAAATTGGGGGTTTGGAAAGAAGTGATTTTGTCTTAAACATAGGTTGAAAGCCTGGGCACAGTGGTTCATCACTATAAACCTAGCACTTGGGAGGCTGAAGTAGGATTTATTTTAGGAAAATATTTCTTGGGATACTTTCACTCTACCCTGATAGTACTCACAATTGAATATAAAGTGTGTCATTTGAAATGTAAATGTCAAAGTAAATGAGTGAATCGGGTATATTTTCTCATGTTTTACAGATAAATACTGCAACAAGTAGAGATGACTTAAAGTCAGTAATTAATGAATGCTATAACTACCTAGACCTTACTAGATGTCTAAGACTTGTAACATTAAGTGAAAAATCTAGATTAGTAGAAGACATACTTTTCTACCATGTCATTAAGAGAGTCAGAGCACCCTTTGAAAGGTAAGTTGTTTATATTTCAAAGTTTCAAATTATACGTTTAAAGTTGCTACTTAGTTATAATATATTATATATTTGATAATAACTAAATATTTAGTTTTCAGGAAAAAATTTAAATGCTATTTTAAAATAATGCTTTAACAAAGCATAAGGATAATTACTATTCTAATCATTCTGTATAGAATTACATAAACTTATTGTGACAGGTAGAAGCATTTATTTCAGTTTTTAATTCTTTACAGTAAAAATCATTTTACCCCTCTTCCCATGTAAGCTAACCTCCTTGTCTGCCTATTCATGTACTAGCTGGTAAGCCCCCACCAGCTGCTGGGTGAGAAGGTCCTGGCTACTCTGCGATAAGATCTGGTTCTTGCTCTTTTTCAAAACACCTCTTCAAGCTCTTTGTCCCAAAATCTCTTTGAAGAAGTTTAAAACTTACACATATTCTCCTCAAATACCACCAGTCAGTTCTAACAATTGTTACCATGTTTATCTGTACCCTCCCTTGTTATTAACTTCAGTATTAGAGTCGACCTAATAAGACATGCAATCTCATCTCAGAAGTGGTGGATTCAGTGTACGAGGGCTGGCAGACAGCTCAGTGAGCAAAGTGCTTGTCCTGCATGCACGAGTACCTGAGTTCAAGCTCTAGCACCCATGGAATAAGCTAGGTTTGGTAATGCACACCTGCAATCCTAAAGCTGGGAGGCAGAGACAGGAGGATACGTGGAGCTCACTACTAACCATTGTAGCCTAATTGGAGAGCTCCAGGCCATTGAGAAACCATGTCTCAAAAATAAGTGGATGGTATTCCTGAGGATAAGCCTGGGGTTGTCATCTGGCCCCCACACACTCACACACAGATGTGTACACATATATAAACACATCCAACACACATGTAAAAATACATATTTTTCAATTTTATTATTTTATTTTTTGCTTTTTCAAGGTAGGGTCTTGCTCTAGTCTAGGCTGACCTAGAATTCATTCTGTAGTCTCAGGGTGGCCTCGAACTCACTTCAAACCTCCTACCTCTTCCTCCTGAGTGCTGGGGTTAAAGGCGTGCACCACCCTGCACAGCCATATTTTTAGAGTGATCATTTTTTAAAAACAAATTTTAGTCTTCATGACTACTAGATTCAGAAATATTTGGTGTATTGTAAAACTTATAGTTACTCTTTCTAGTAAATTTTGTATTGGCTTAGTTTTGGCCAGTATAGGTCTCTTTGGTTTGCTTGGCTTGGTTTGTTTTTTTGAGGCAAGGTCCTTCCAAGCTAGCTTCAGACTTTTTAAATTTTTCTACTTTAGCTCCTAATTGCTAGGATTACAGATGTATTCACCATGGCCAGCTCAGTTTCACCTCTTCATGCTCTTCCAATGTAACTCTTAATTAGCCACAAGCCAGCTGCTGGGATGAATCTCCAAACCATACAGTTTATGGGAGGAAAGGATTTATTAAAGCTACCGATCCAGGGGAAGAGCCATATTGGGGAAAGAGGCTGGCCCCCTTTCACAGGTCCAAGCAAAGAGTGAAACCCATCACCAACACCACACACAGAACAAGAAAACGGCAGGGGGCTGAAGAGAGAGAAGTCTTCCCCTTTATGTAGCCTTTAACCACTGAGTGATCTCTATGCCCCTCATTTTTTAAATTCCTAGTAAAACTAATATTTATTAAAATTTATTTTATTTTAAAGCACATATTTGTATAGTTCCAAAGTCAAATATATACTAAAATGCTTAGCTCTCTGAAAGTGAATGCATTCAAGAAGTGTGACTTTTATCCTTATTACCTCCACCTTCTGTCCTTTAAGGAAGTAACTGTTCCGAATTTCTTTTTGTTTGTAATGGTAGCAGACATATGTATGATGTATATATGTATTTATTTCTTTTGTTAGACAAATAGTTACATACCAGCCACTCCTTCTTTTCTACTAATTATTCACTTAACAGTTTGTTTTAGAGGTCACTGAATGGTAGTAAGTAAACATTCCTTGGGTTTTGTTTTGTTTTGTACACAGGAATTTTTCACAGTTACGTCATCTTCTTGCAAATGGTTTATTCCCCATTGCAAAGAAAGTAAAATCAGTCATTCATTTTTGCATTTTGTTTTTATAGACATGAGTAGGTAGACGGTCACAAAAATTTTCCCTAAGTGGTGTTTAAATTAAAACCTGCATGATAAATAGGAGTTTTAAAGATCAAGCAAAGGAAATTGCTGATTAATCCTTTGATAAAAAGATGTAAAACGGTAGCAAATATATGTTGAATTTATAAGAAAAAAGCCCAGCAAATGTAGGAAATAAAAAGGCAACCCAGTGTCCTAGCTGTCTCAAGGAATAAGGGAGTTTATTACAACATCTTCATCCTGCGAAGCTGTGTAAAAATAATGAAGGGAATGTGGCTTCGTGTATACTTTTGTAGTATTCCAAGAGAGAGATCAACTTCTCGCTGCTTGCATATTAAAAAGAAAACAGGGGCTGGATAGATTGCCCAGTGGTTAAAGTGCTTGACTGCAAAGCCTAATGACCTGACTTCAATTCCCCAGTACCCACGTTAAGCCACATGCACAAAGTGGCATATGCATTTGGAGTTCGCTTGGAGTGGCTACAGGTTCTGGTGGCCCATTCTCTCTGTGTCTCTACTCTTTCTCTGCATGCAAATAAAATACTTTTAAAAACAAAACTGAGAAAAAGAAGCCTCTACTAAAACTAAAGACACTTCTAATGCTTCTCTTCTAATCTCTGATTCCAAACATGGCAGATAGTATTAGAGCTGTAAAATCATATGTTCTGTAATTTACCACAAGGTAACTTGTATTGCTGAGACTTCCAACTTCTCTCTCTGCTTCGAGCCTTTACCCTGTTTGCTCACCTGTGTTGTATTGCCATTTCTACTAATCCAATTTTGAAAATATCAAAACCTTCTGCTTGCCCCTAGCTTGTTTTAGGAGTCTCAGTATGGAGTGCAATATCAACAAAGTAATTGGTCCTGGGATTCGAATCTTGCTGTGCCAGGCCCCAGCAGATAGAGCAGCTGTGTAGAGAAATTATAGCTCCAACCTACTGGAATGCTCAAGGCAGAACAGACTCCACAAAAGGGAAGTTTTCAGTTAACAAATCCCACTATCCAAGGAGCAAGAATTAGGAGGAATAGCACAATAAGGATTTAGAAATCAGAACAAACTGAATGACACAAGAAGGTGTTCTTGCAGTGACTGGAAAGGAAGGACACAGTATAAAATGGAATCCATCCAACAGTACTGTTTTCAGGAGCTTGTAGTAGGGAAGCAGTAGTTAGATTTAAACTGTATTAAATTGAATTTAAATCTTTTTAACACTTTAAAGTAATATGAATAGAATATGTGACTTCCAAACTATTTTTAAAAGAGTGAACCAGGGAAGAAGTTAAGAGAAGCTATTTATTCCCCTCGATAAAGCAGAAGACATGCTAAGTAGAAAACATATATAAGGCTAAAAAACTTTTTTTTTTTATTCATAATTAGATACCCTTAATGAGCAAATAATGTGTTGATTTCCCCAATTTCCCTCTTCCCTGTTCCCAATCGGCTGGGTATCCTCCTCCATGGGCAAACTGGATCAGTCCATGAGGCAAGAGGTTATGGATAGCCTAGGAGTCAACCCGGTTCCACCACCCCCAAAACCTCCTAAATAGATTACTAATTATAATGTAGATAGCTGAATGATTGTATTAAAAGATACAATCTTAACTTGGCTTTTTAAAAAAATGAATTTAGGGCTAGAGAGATGGCTCAACGGTTAAGGCACTTGCCTGCAAAGCAGAAGGACTTGAGTTCAATTCCCCAGTACCCACGATATACAAGGCGGTGCATGTGTATGGAGTTAGTTCACGGCAGCAAGAATCAGTCTCTTTCTCCCTCACCCCCTGGAAATAAATAAAAACATTTATATAAAGAGTTGCTAATATATATGGCTGCAGAGAAAACTCGCTTGCAAGCGTGAGGAGCTGAGCTCAGCCCTGTACATGTATCAAATGCTGGGGGGGGGGGGGGTTGGCACATGCCTGGGATCCCAGCACTGGGGAGGTGGAGGCAGGAGAGGATCTCTGGTGAGCTCCAGCAATGATTAGACCCTTCTTCAAAGGAGGTGGACAGTAAAACTGAGTTCAGTCACCACGGTTGTCTTTTGACCTGCACACATGCATGCATTCTCACATAAGCATGCACATATCCACATTACAAAAAAATTTTATAGACACTAAAAAATTTAATTTGTAGTTTGAGGGACTATACTACAAAGAGAAATTAACATACATAGCATTAAATGAGCTATTGTTTATGGATGTTACGAATATTATGAGAGAAGGTAAACACATTGAATCACATTCAATTTCAAAAAAATTCCTATTGTGGTAGCGCTCACCTTTGTAATCCCAGTACTGTGGAGGCCAAGACAGGGAGGTCTCTAGTTCAACACCAGCTTAAGGCTGCACAGACCATTTCTGAAAAGCAAAAAGAAATAGGGTGAGTTAAAATTTTAAAAAAAAAAAATCGGTGAGTATAGAAATTGGCAGAGTAAAAAAAAAAAAAAATTACAAACTGGGCATGGTGGCACACGCCTTTAATCCCAGCACTTGGGAGGCAGAGGTAAAAGGATCACTGTGAGTTGGAGGTGAATTCAGAGTGAGACCCTACCTCGAAAAACCAAAAAAAAAAAAATTTACAAGATAGTATCATTTTCAAAAAAGTTATAGAAACTTCTGAATTAAAGTACAATGACAGTAAGTGAAAATTACTCTTTAAAAAAGCAGGTAAAAGAAAAATACCAGTTTTAGAAAGTTCTGAGACAAGCAGAGAAAAACTAGCTATTTCATAGGGTTCCATAAATGAAATGCAGACTATAGTACTAGGAATAGACTTTTGGTTTTTTGAGGTAGGGTCTCGCTCTAGTCCAGGCTGACCTGGAATTCACTATGTAGTCTCAGGGTGGCCTTGAACTCATAGTGATCCTCCTACCATTGCCTCCCGAGTGCTGGGATTAAAGATGTGCACCACCACACCCACATCCTAGGAATAGACTGTTTTTGTCTACATGATGGAGTCTTGTTACTTGGAGGACAGGCTGTCTTCTACCTCTTGATACTCCTCAGTCATTAAAAGCCAGGATTATAAACCTGTGCCACCTCGCTTCCCCACCTGTTAGCTTTGTATGTCTGTTTTTAACAAATTCTGAGCAAACATGACACAATAACTTTAAATTTTTATTTATTCATTTGAGGGCGAGATTTGTTTCCTTTAACTCAAAAATATTCATGACAAATTGAATGGCTTTGAACAAGAGAAATGTGTTCTCTTATTTCTTGAGGCCAGAAGTAAGTTGTTGTAGGACTTTATTTTTTCTAGGATATTGGTGACGAAATTTGTCACAGTATCCAGCAACTTCAGTCATTACATTTTTTCACTTACGGTTACCTAACTCCCACTATATCACATTGTCTCCTCCCCTTCCTCATGGTTCCATGACTCCAATCCTTGCCTACATTACAGTTTCATGTGTTCTCTTTTATAGACATTTGTCGTGGGATTTAGAGCCAGCCCCAGGAACCCAAATAGATGATATTAAGATCCTTACTATTGATCATATCTACAATGAACCTTTCTTCAAATAAACATTCTAGAAAATAGGATATAGGGGTTACCATTTGTCCTGCTTGTGGATAAATGGCAGAATCTAGTTTTACTTCTGGCATATCCCTGTGGCTACAGCATGGAAAATGAATGTAGGCATTTACACTTGTGGTACACAGTTCATTCTAAATGTTTTATAGTGAGATTGTAGCTGGGGGATAGGGATGAGCAAGAGAGAGTTCAGAGAAAAAACTGACAGGGAAGAGGGGAGATATAAGGATGATTTCAACCTTTAGTTATATTAATTTTATAAATAATTGGGCCATTTACTATTCCTTATGGTTCAGATTTTGGCAATAACATGGTTTAATTTCTCAAAAGCCAACACCTCCCAGTATTGTTGCATTGTTGATGGAGTTTCAATGTACCTTTCAATGAGCAAACAAAAATACTCAAACTATAGCTAAACATGCTGTTTAAGTCTTCTTGAAAAAAATCAGTAGCCTGAGGTGGTAAATAATACAGATTATCTGAGGAAGGGTATAAGGGATCCATTATAGACAAAAATAATAACCTCTTTATATATTATTTCTTTATATATTATTTGTTCTTTACATATTATTTATAGTATAGAATATTTGTTATTTCTTCTGTTATATTTTTACAATGTTATGTTTTAATAGATTTTTGATCTTTTAGAAAAAGTTATATGTATTTTTGTGTAATAGTTAATATTCTGTCATGTATATTAAAATATTTTCCAACTTTATTTTGTCTGTTAATCTCTAACATTGTTTAAGATTTTTCTTTGGCTAATGCTTGTTTTTAATTTCTAGGAAATTTTCATAATTTTTTAATAATGTAATTTAAATCCCATAAATCCAAATAATAGTCATACAAAATATTCATATCAGTATGTTTGCTTGTGGATTTTAAAGCATATCATATGTAGTATTATATCTAAATGCATGTGCTGGCTTTGTGAAATTGCTTTTCATTCGATTTTTGTTTTTATTTTAATCACCAGGTAACCTGGTAGCAAATATTAATTCCCTAGTATACATGTTGACTCATTATTTTTCTTCTTAAGTTTTAAACAGGGTCTGAAAACTCTTGGTGTTTTGGAGAAAATTCAGACTTACCCAGAAGCATTTTATAATATCCTTTGTCATAAACCTGAGAATCTTTCTGCAAAAGTTCTTAGTGATCTTTTCATAGTACATATATTACCTGATGTACAAACTTTGCGATTTTGGCACAGTTACCTACAGACTGTTGAGGGTATGTGGATTTCTTTAATACACACACACACACACACACACACACACGCGCGCGCGCGCGCGCGCGCGCGCCTCCTGCCAATAAGACTTAAATTTGCTAACTTTGTATTAATAAAGAAAACATCGTAAAACATGTTTATATGACCAAGTTGGAAGTAATGAGAAAAGGTTATTAAATAAACTTGTATGCTGCAATATGTGTTGTACTACATAATTTGAAATGAAAGTTTTTTAAGAAAACTTTAAGTATATAGGTGATTGCAACGCAATTTAATGATCTTAAAGCTTATCTTTTATTTTTTAATATAAATGCAAATGGAATTAATCTTTATTCACTGGTTAGGTCCATGCCAATATTTGTTAATGAGTAGTAATAGCAGTGTAAAATCATTCCATTTTAATGAATTTGCAGTATTTAGATTTTTAGTTGTCTTTGCATTTGTTACAGTGTCATATCAATTAATGATTAGCTAGAAGAGGTCAAATATGAGTAGTTGGTCTGTGATTTTGAGTCCTACTTTGGGATTCACTTTATTTTTTGAACCAAGGTCTTTCTCTAGCCTGGAACTCACTTTGTAGTCAAGGCTAGCCTTCAACTCACAACAATTCTAACACAGTGCCCCCTTCCCCTATGTGCTGGGATTAAAGGTGTGCACCCCACACCCAGCAATTTTCACTTGTTACTACACTTGTTTGCCCGAGATGAATGTGAGAGTCTATCCAGTCTAGTTGGGGAAGAGTCTGCGATGGCACAGTATTTACCTGGACTTAACTTTGTCTTTTTCAGATGGTAAGTCTGAAACAACAATGGAAGACATTCTTTTGTTTACAACTGGTTGCAGTTCCATTCCACCTGCTGGGTTTAAACCCACTCCTTCACTTGACTGTCAACCTACGGCCTTTCCTGTTGCGAACAAGTGTGATAACCGCTTAGCTCTTCCAACCACACATACCTACAAAGAATTTCAAGAAAACATGGACTGTGCCATAAGGAACAGGCCCAGACTAGGGCAGGAAGAAGAGAGCCCTCACTACGTGGGACATCAGAATGTTCTTTGAGCAAAGAAGTGCTTCTTTAAACATTTTATTTCTTCTGCTAATCACTTTCGAACAAATGTGTCAGCTTCTTTGCCCAATAAAGTACATGATATGAATACAAAGAAACGTTTTGACCATTAAAGCCACACACACAAAAAAAAAATTTGGTTAAGACATTCTAGGCAAAATTGGTGATTTTTTTTTTTACTGTCCACCAATATAAGTATTTTTAAAATGGATATACAGACTTTATTTAGGTATTGTACCATAATATATAAGAATAAAAACTGTTCACTTACTGTTTTTATAAATTAGAATTGCCTTTAGGATACCACAATTTTTCCAGCTTTTTTGTACTTCTCAAGTTTTTTATTTTAAAGTATTAAATAGAATCTCTGATGGGCTTAATCCTATTATGAATGAGAAGTATGGGCTAGTTCTTTTCTACAACAGCAGTAAAGTTTGTGAATGTTTTATTACAGGGTTTATCCCAACACTGCAATTACATCGTGGCTAATGGGAAAAATACTACATAAAAAGTAGAATTGTACATAGAACTCTACAATCTATAGATAGTGAATAGGCTTAAAAACACTGCTGAGGTGTTTCACATGTAATTGAAAATACCTGAAATAGTATATCATGTTTAAAGCCATAGTTTCAATCCGTTTTGGTGATTGTTTGTTTTTCCTGTACCCTTTGTGTGGTATTCATGTCTGATGTATAATCATTTGAGGGGTCAATGATTTCTGTTATTATGTGGCAGATAAAGCTTTTTGATGGTTATTTATTATTAAGATTGTTGTATGATAAGTAAGTTAATATGATAGCATAATCTCCTTTGCTTTCAAAAGATAACCTGTTTTATACAAGCAATACTAAAATCAAGTAAAAAGAAATATAAATAGAGTGGGGGCAAAGACACTAATTTCACTACATGGAGAAGTAACTTTTTTGGTTTGGTTTTTATGATTTCTTTATATAGTCTACTTTTTTTGTTCTTTAATTTTTATTGATTTTTAGACAGGTTCTCACTATGCACTCCTGGCTGTCCTCAATTCACAGTACTCTTGGAACTATACATATATGACATGCCCAGGCTGGAGAGATGGCTCCGCGGTTAAGGCACTGGTCTCCAGTGCCTAAGCCCCCCCCCCCCAGTTCAACTCCCCAGTACCCACATAAGCCAGACCCACAAGGTGGTGACCCTGGTGCAGTGTTCTCTGTCTCTGTCTCTCTCTCTCTCTCTCTCTCTCTCTCTCTCTCTCTCTCTCTCTCTCTCTCTCTCTCTCTCCTCCCCTCTCCTCTCCTCTCCCTGTATCTCTCTGCTTGAAAAATGAATAAAATATTTTTATAAAAAGATATATGACATGCCCAACAATATTTTATTTTGAGACTATTAATGTTAAAGTATCAGAAGACCTTGTATTTTCAAAATAGTCTCAGGTTTGGGATCTGCTCCATCAGTAAAGTTGCTTGTCTTGCAGCCATGAAGACCTGAGTTCAGTCCCCAGAACACACACAATAACCAGTTTGTAATCACAGTGTTGGGAAAGTGGAGACAGATGGATCCCTGGGGCTCACTGGCCAGCCAGTCTCATTTACTTGTAGGCCAATGAGATACTGTCTCAAAAAAAAAAAAAATACTGGTGAATGATGTGTGAAGAACTACACTCAGGGTTGTACACATACACCAAAGATGGTCCCCAGCTGGGTATGATACCGTGTATCTGTAATCCCAGGACCTGGGAGGCTGAGACAAGATCAGGGATCTCCAGGCTAGCCTTGGCAACATGAGAGCTTCATCACATGTATATAAATGGATATGTGTATAATTCTATCATAATATCCCCATATTTATTACACAAGAAAAATCTTATTTCCCTAATTTGTTGTCAAATATAAATGAGGCAAAGCCCCACTTTTCTATTAGCCACATTTTTATTGATATGCAAAGTAGGTATTAACTATTGGGCATGTTCTCATCCTCACCAAGAAATATATTAAAAACTTTAAAAAATAGTGGGATTGGTTTCAGTAACATTTCTTAATATCAAATAAAAACTAATATATAATATTAAGTGTCTTTTTCCTTATTACTGTCTCTTCAAGTTGTATTTACTATAGCAGGCGTGATCAGTTAAAAGTGTTACTTTACTTGAAGTATTTAGCATTAAAGCATTTGTCTTGTGTTAAAAGGTTAGGTGATCAAAAATAAATGATATATTATCAAAAGTTTAAATAATATAAACCTGAAACCTCACCCAAAAGCTTTATTTCAATTCTGAATGTTTCTGTCTCAACTTAGTTCTTGTAAAGTTTTAAAGACCATTATGAAATTGTATAATACAACCCCAAAAGTTAGTTTATGGTTTGTAGTTTCAATTTTTACTAGAAACAGTGTTACAGCCGGGCGTGGCACACGCCTGTGATCCCAGCTCTCTGGAGGCAGAGGTAGGATTGCTGTGAGTTCAAGGCCACCCTGAGACTACAGAGTGAATTCCAAGTCAGCCTGGGCTAGAGCAAGATCCTACCTCGAAAAACCAAAAAAAAAAAAAAGAAACTGTGTTCCAGTCCTTCATTCCACTTAATTTATGTGCACACAGGGACTCCCTGATGAGATAGCATACAAAAATACTCAGATGCTGAAAAGTCTTCTGTTTTGAAGCTTATTCTGTTAGTCTGATCTTAAGAATTCTTTTAAACTACTAAATATAGGAAAATTCTCCAAAGGGCCTTTTATGCAATGCTATTCTTGTATTTTATTTTACTACTGTAATATTTAAGGTAAGTTCTTTTTTTAAACGTTTCTATTGGCTTAAAATTACATATATTAACAACAATATATGCTCAGTATAGGTTCTTAGATAAAGCCATTGAATCCATAATGGCATTCCTTCTTATGCATTAGTTATTCTCCCCCCCCCAATGACTCTTACATTCTTTCTGCCCCCTCTTCTGCCAATTTCCCTGAGTCATAGTGGGCAAGTTTATATTTTTCATAGTTATTAGGTTTTTAAGAGTGTAAATTTGCATTTTGGACAATTTTGGGCACTCTTGGTGCCTCTCTCCATTGTCCTTCCCCAGGTTATCTGCCTTGTTGTGGGAATAGCTTTTTTGCTTGTCATCTCACTTCCTTAGAGGTTGTGTTAGGGCTCTAAATGGTGAATTTGAGGTCAATCTTCTGCTTGGGTGTCCCCTGTCAAGTCATGTCCCTTTGGTGGAGTTCAGTTGTCCCCGGCTCACAAATTGATTTCTGAAAAATACAGTCTCCAGTGGAGAATGAGATTATTATTGGTCAGTTGAGACAAATATTGCTAGGTTGGTGAGCATTTGGTGGGTGTAGCCTTTCTGAGGACTTATGGTTAGTGAGGACTTCCCAACATAGATGGGGTTCTTGGTCCTCCTTCAAGGTTGCCTTGGGTCTCCTTACCGGTCAAAGGTTCCCTGCCTCTGAGCATATCTCATATCCAGTTAGCCAGCTGTTGATTACCCAACTAGGTTGGGCGCCACTATTGCAGATTGGTACTTCTTGACTTGCTTGTCTGTGCCATCGGTTGGTTTTGCGGCTGTCTCTGTGCTGAAACAAGGAGTCTTGAGGATATATGCCCAGTAAAGGGATAGCTGGGTCAACTGGTAGTTCTATATCCATCCTGTTCAGGCGCCTCCACACTGCTTTCCATAGTGGTTGTACAAGTTTGCATTCCCACCACTAGTGAAGGAGGGTTCCTTTTTCCCCACATCCTCGCCAGCATCTATTGTTGGTAGATTTTTTAATTATTGCCAGTCTTACTGGAGTGAGGTGGAATCTTTTTCTTGTGTACATCATTTGCATACAGGAAGGCTACTGATTTTTGTGTGTTAATTTTGTATCCTGCCACAAATTTTTACTATTTTATAGTTTATAATATTTAGTTTCACAATTATGAAGGAACAACTTTCTGTTGGGTTAAGAAGTGTGTTTGATTACTAGCATGACAGTTTGCTTTGACGCCTATTTGGGCATTTGATTTTCCCCTAATTGTGTAACAATAAGAACTAGATTCTATTTATAAACAATTTTATAAAGTGATAATCAAGTTGTTTTATAATTTACTAGTCTTTCAGCCAGTTTTGTGCTTTAAGTAATACAAAAGAAGACATTTAATAGTGAATTAGTTGAATGTATATTATTTTTATTTTAGGGAAAATTGTATTCTCTTGAAGAGACCCTAGTTTTCAAATTCTGATTTTAGCCTTTTCCCCGTGTTCAAGCATACTATAATGCCTACTAAATATCAGGTGTTGTATTAGGTAACAGTTTGTAAATCAGCCTATTTAAGATGTAGTTAATAAAAAAAAAAAAGAGCAGGGTTGAGGATGTAGCTCAGTGGCAGAGCACTTGCCTAGTCTGTGAAGGTCTTGGGATCCTCAATGCTCCCCCCGCCCCCACACACACACGAAAACTTACAGTAAAGTTTTCTAAGTAGATTTTTACCACTAAATGTAAATTGCTTATGTAAACTTTTTTGGATTTAACAATGTGATTCTTTTTTCTAAATGCAAATAAATTTCTCAGTTTTTCTTTACATTGTACAAAACAATGGGTTTCATGACGACATTGTCTTACATGTGTATAATGTACCTCCTCGTACCTCAGCCTTGCCCACTCCCATTTGTCCCCTTCCCAGATAGTCCATCAACTAGGTTAAGATTCTGACTAAATCAGGCAAGAACCTTTGCTCTTTATGCTCCATATCGACTGATCCTATAAGTAACTGTTTGTTGGTGGGTGCCTAGGAACATCCTGAGAAATGACTTATTCCAACGTATTCCCTGATAAAACTGATGAAGTTAAATCATTTAAGCTAAGAATCTGAATGTTGTCAGCTACAGTAAATTAGGGTAACTAACACTGAGCCATAGTTTTTATTCTGATTCTAGTAATACTAAGCAAGTATCTTAGGCATGGCCTCATAAGGACTGTTTGTCTATTGTAACTGTTCTGTAAAGTTATTTTCCTATCAGCTTACTGTACACACTGCACATTCTTGGTGTACAGATACTGTGTTGTGTGTAAATGTTGGCACTAAGTAATTTTTTAAAGTATTTATTTGAAAAAAAATTGAGGCAGATAGCATGCAGGCCAGGACCTCCAGCCACTGCAAATGAACTGCAGACTTGCACCACTCTGTGCATCTGGCTTTATGTGGGTGCTGGAGAATCAAACTCGGGTCCTTCCACTTTGCAGGCAAAGGCCTTAACCGCTAACCCATCTCTTTAGCCCTATCTTAGTATTTTTATATCAGTGTTACTCATGGTCTTGGAAGCGTCGGTGATAGAACTGAAATTATTAGGTGACAGATTGGTGTTTAAAAGTGAACAAGATTTGAGTTCTGCTGGGCGGGGTGGCACACGCCTTTCATTCCAGCACTCTGGACACAGGGAGGAGGATCCCTGTGAGTTCGAGGTCAGCCTGGGCTAGAGTGAAACCCTAACCTCCAAAAAGGCCCAGAATATAAATTGGGTTCTCATATAGCACCGTGGGAAAGGCCTGCATAATTTATTTTTCTCTAACACGAGAACTGTCATGCTATATAGAACTTTTTCCAAAGGCAAGAACTCTTTAGTCCCAAAGGACCTGAATCACTGGAGATGTGTTCAGAATACTAGTAATCGTGCTGAAGAAAACATTTATTAATGTGCCAACGAGTTACAAAATGAGAGGTAGTCGTTACGGAATGTAGGCTCTATGCTAAAGTCATTTTTTATTGGCTTTAAAGATAACCCAGCTTGAGCTGGAGGGGGTGACTCGGTGGTAGGGACGCGGGTTCGATTCCCCAGGACCCACATAAGCCAGCTGAACGAGGTGGAGTGCGCAGCGGCCAGAGGCCCTGGCGCTCATTCTCTTTCTGGCTTACAGTAAAAAATTTTTTTAATTTCATAAAAGTTTTTAAATCTGAGTTTTTACAATGAAAACCATACAATCTTGATTTTTCTATCTTTTTTTTTTTTTCCGAAGTAGGGTCTCCCTCTAGTCCAGGCTGACCTGGAATTCACTATGTCGTCTCAGGGTGACCTCGAACTCACGGCGATCCTCCTACCTCTGCCTCCCGAGTGCTGGGACTGAAGGCGTGCGCCATCATGCCCGGCTCAATCTTGATTTTTCCAAACCAACGGCTGAATCCACAGACGTAACTCTGAACGTCAGGCTTTGGGGGAGGCACGATAGGGCTCAGGGAAGAGACGCGCCGGAAGTGACGTGACGCCGGGAAGGAGGCGCTCCCTCCCAGCGTGCCCCGCGGCCGCCCCGCCCCCGGCGCTGCTTCCGGGTCGCGCGCCGCCACGTCATCCCTAGCCGCGGCTGCCAGCTGGGCCGCGGACTGTGGGAAGCAAGATGGCGGCGGCCAGCATCCGGGAGCGGCAGACAGGTACCGAGGCCACCCGTGCAGCCGGGCCCGGGGCGAGCGGGCCGGGGCGTCCGCGGGACCCGAGGGTCCCCCCGACCCGACCTCCCCCGATCTGTCCCCGACCTCCCCTGCCCCGGCCGGCCTCCCCGGACCCTGGCCCCGGCCCCTCGGAGCAGCCGACTTTCCGCCTCCCCTGCCTCCTGGGGCTCGGTCTTCTGGGGGGGCCTGGAGGGAATGTCGTGAGCTGTGCTGCCGCTTGCTGGGTCCCATCTCAGGGTTCTTCGCGCAGATTCCTATCTCCAGCAGTGCCATCGTGGAAAGTGTTTCCTCTAGTGGAGTGAGACGCAGTGAAAACTTGATCCTCCCCCCCCCCTTTCTGGGTTACTCTTAGTTTGGCCTCATTGTTAACTAGGGACAACTTGATTGTTACATGGTAACTAAAAGTTGGTCAGTGTAACTTACTGCTAAGTCGGGAAAAGAAGAGAAATAAACCATGGAGCATGTTTATATTTGAAGTTTTTTTTTTCTTTTCTCCTGAAATTGAACTCTCCATTTGACAGATAAACCAAGATCTGAAAGTTTAGCCAGTTTGTTTGTCTGGCTTTGTCTTCCTGAAAAAACTTTGTCACCGCAAATGCCAACTTTTGTGAAAGCTCCACGGGCCACATAGGTCCCTCATCTTCAGTTCGTGCTGGAGATGTAGCTCGTTCCCCTTGCCTCTCAGTGTTGCAGAGCCCCACATCAACAGTTTCCTACAGTGATCTCATTCAGCCTCAGCCTGAAGTCTGTAGACTGATAAATTCTGGGGTTGATATGCCTAATTTAGAGTTCTCCATTGAATTCATGCTGTTTCCTATCAATTAATGAAAACTTTATTCTTATAGTTGTTAATGTCAAAACATTTCATTTTCTTGTCATTTTTTCATAATTCAATTCAGATCTGTCAGTAAATCATGTCAATGCTACTGTAAAAATATACCCAGTCCTCAACCACTGTAATCAATATCACCCAGGCCCAACCCACCATGAATTTCTGCAGTCCTCTGTTTGGACTGTTTGCCAAACTGGTGTCAGACATTTGCTCAAAACCTTCATATCTTGTTGTTTCAATCATGGTAAAAGCAAAGTGATCTGAAAAGCCCTATGAGATCTAGTCTCTGCTTACCTTTCTCACCTCACTTCTTGTTACTCCCCTGTCCTTGAACCTAGAAAGCTCCAGACTGGAGTCTTGGTATTTCCTCTTTCTGACATCATCTTCCAAAGATTACTTGTATGGCTCATTTCCTTATCTCCTTTACTCCAGTGTTTCTGAGGCTTTCCTAATTACTGTTTAAAATATGCCCTTCTGTTTTCCCCTTTCCCATTTTTCTCTATAGTGGTTGAAATCTCATACATCCTGTGTTTTATGTGTTTTATAAGTAGATTTGTCGCTCAACTAGAATGAAGACTGCTTCAGGACAGGTTTTACTTAGTGCTAGGTCCCAAACAATTAGGGTGGTATCCAGCACATGGTAAGCATAGCACCAAATGAATGAATGAATGAGTGGTAAATATAGATGATAGTATTTAATTAGTGAATGAGTGAGGAAAATCTAGGTAAAAGTGAACCTGCATCAACCAAATGTAAGAATATGGATAGTATGTTTAGAACTAATAAAACTATCATTTCCATTAAAATCAATGATTTAAGCCTTAGAGAGTTAAACTATGATGAAAGTGGAGTTATAATACTTTATTATTCTTTAAACATACGCCAAGTCTTTCATTAACAAATCTTTTATATCAAAATGTCTTTAACCAAGTTAGTCAAGACTCAAAGTTGGAGAAACTCTTCTAGATTGGGCTGAGACAGATGTGAGATGATCTGCTGGTCCTGGGCCTCTTTCATTTAACTATAGCCTAACTCTGGAAAACATTAAATCCCAGTTCACATGGTGGTTAGTCCAAGCTATAGTTATAGCTTTCGTGAAAAATGTAACTAAGTCTTCCTAAAAGTAAGATTTTTTTTGTGGGGTTCAAGTGTTATAGTGGTAATGGTAGAGCCTAGAGGTGATAGAGCTGTGCTAAAAAGCACGGCGGGAATCCAGGAACCCTCAGTTTGTAGTGTATTGCTTGTTTGTATATAAAACACCCATGACTCTTTGGAGTACACATAAGTTATTGAAAATGTATATTATTGATGGACTTAGATACCAAAAATTTCAAAAAATTTTATGTATACACACAAATATGCAAACACAGTTGACACTCATGTGTATGGGTTCTGCATCTGTGTATTTAAACAACTGAAAATCAAAACTATTCCAAATAAAGTATGTCTTATTAAATTTACAGGCTTTTTTTCTTGTCATTATTCCCTAAACAATATAGTATATAACAACTGTTTCCATGCCATTGATATTGTCATGGGTGTTGATAGGTAATTTAGCTATGGCTTAAAGGATTCCCACAAGTTATAAGCAAATATTATGAAAGGTGATTTATTAGATAGGCACTTCACCATTTTATATGAGGGATTTGAACATGTAAAGAATTTTGGTATCTAAAAGGGTTTCTGAAGTTCATCTCTTAAAGATCCTGTGGGACAACTCTTCAGTGAGAAGTGTTACAGCACTATACTTCCCTACCTCGACCAATGAGCATTTAGTGGAAGTTTTCCTAGTGAGTGAATATGCTGTAAGCTGATGCTTGTGTTATTTTAAACTTGTGTAGTTCTATAGTAGGAATTTAGAATGTGAATTATTTTGCTTTAAAAATTAACAATGTAGATTTCATAGTAATCAGTCTTAAAAATTAAATCACCTTGGGCTGGAGAGATGGCTCATCAGTTAAAGGAGTGTTTGTGCAGAGCCTAACAGTACCCATGTAAAGCCAGATGCACAAAGTGGTATTTGCATCTAGAGTTTGTTTACAGTGACAAGAGACCCTGGTATGCTCATTCTCATTCATTCATATCTTTCTCTTTCCCTCTCTCCACTCCCCCCCTCCTCGCAAATAAGAAAAATTTAAATCACCTAAATTGGCCTGAAGAGATAGTTTAGCAGTTATGACGCTTGCCTGCAAAGCAGAAGGACCTGAGTTAGATTCCCCAGTACCCACATAAAGCCAGATGCACAAGGTGGTGCATGCATCTGGAGTTCGTTTAGAGTGGCTGGAGGCCCTAGCATGCCCATTCTCTTCTCTTCCTCCCTCCCTCCCTCCCTCCCTCCCTCCCTCATTCTCACTGTCAAATAAATAAAATATATTTTTAAAATATATTTTAAAAATCTCCTAACTTGTATCTGTCAAGTTCAAATAGAAGTATAAGAGCTTTTCATTTTCCTTCAGAAATGTTTGAGTGTGTTGTGAAGTATGAATACATAAGCAATAAAAACCACAAAATGCTCTAATATTTAGATCTTACCTGCTATGGGTTTTGAAATTGTATATTTTCTTAGCTGTAGAGGCAGAGTTATCTGCTATCTGCTACATTATTGAGAAATTTCATTTTTATCCAGAAATGTACATTTTTACTCTGTGTAACTTTTCAGTGAACCTGATAGGATAAGTTGGTGATAAAATGTACTCTGGGATAACTGAATATAGACTTGCTGTATGAATTTTTGGAAACATTTAAAAATACCATAGGGCTGGAGAGATGGCTCAGTGGTTAAGGCACTTGCCTCCCAGTGCCTAAGACCCTGGGTTCAATTCCCCAGGACCCACATAAGCCAGACCCACAAGGTGGTGGCCCTGGTGCGCTCTCTCTCTCTCTCTCTCTCTCTCTCTCTCTCTCTCTCTCTCTCTCTCTCTCTCTCTCTCTCTCTTTCTCTCTGCTTGAAAATGAATAAATAAAAAAATAAAAAAAATACCATAGATAATCTTTGTTTTAGAAAAACTGATTTTAGCCTGTGCTTTCAGCCAGATGACAGCTGGACAGCATCACCAGTTATCTACAGAGACTTATCACAAGACCATGATTAAAGAAATTCTATTTTGTTTGTTTTTTTGAGGTAGGACTTCACTCTAATCCAAGCTGACCTGAAACTAGCCCTGTTGTCCAGGCTAGCCTCAAACTCACAGTGATCCTCCTACCTCTGCCTCCCAAGTGCTGGGACTAAGACATGCGCCACCCCAGCACTCCACTTGGGAGGAAGAGGTAGGAGGATTGCCTTGAGTTCAAGACCAGCCTGAGACTACACAGTGAATTCCACATCAGCCTGGGCTTGAGTGAGACCCTACCTTGAAAAACCAAACTGAGAGAAAGGGGGGGGGGGAGGGAGGGAGGGAGGGAGGGAGGGAGGGAGAGAAAATTTCTTTTTGGCATGTAAAATAGGGTATGGAATGTTCAGGAGAAATGAAAAAATACCTTTTTTGTAGATTTGTGAAATGTGGGTTTGTTTTTTTTTCTGATTTCTGGGAATCAAATCCAGGGCTTCATCCCAGCCTGATGAGCACTTTTACCTGAATATTTCCCACAGCTTCTTTTGTTTAGGTGCCTGTTTAAAAAAAAAAAAATCTTCCAAACACTTGACAATTTGGAATGGAATGTTGATGCAATTACGAGGTCTGACCCTTACTTATTTTACACGCCCCCCCCTTCTCCCTTCAGTTCTTTTAGGGTTCATTTGTGCACTTTTGTTTGTAGGTGGCAAATAATAATATGGATAGAAAAACAGGTCCTGAAAAACACATTTATTATATTTTTAAAACTTTTTATTTTCAGTGGCTTTGAAGCGTATGTTGAATTTCAATGTGCCTCATGTTAAAAACAGCACTGGAGAACCAGTATGGAAGGTAAGAGCGTAATTCAATGGGAACTATTGCTGTTTCTTAGCTCTTAGTGGTGGGATTTGAAGGAAATTTCTTGTTAATACTGAACTAGTATCATATTTTTGTTATAATTTATGAATGTTTTTAAGTGACATCTTAAAATGAATCATTTTAGTAACTGTCTTATGGAGTAAGAGGCAATCAAATAGTAATCTTCATCTAGAACATCCAGCTCATCTCAAGGGGTCTTATTGGCAGGCTTTGGGCTGGTTCTGTTTTGTCCTTAGCTTTGCAAGCCCAGACTTTGGATCTTACGAACTTTCTCAGTATCACACAGGTTCAAGGGAACTGGTTCATATTAACCAACTCACTGGAGAACTTGTGCCAGTTTACTTATTTATGAGACGCAAAACTGCCCCTTGGGCCAGGAAGCAGTCTTTCTCCTTTTAGAAATGCTTAGTAGCCTTTAAATTCCCATTCTTTGGGCTCCCTCACTTTAAACTTCACGCTAACTTATCTTTTCTTTAAGGAGACATTAGTACTGTTGGTGAGGCTTAAACTTCTGGTGAAGAATTATAAACAAGTTAACTTGGTGTTTTTAAAGCCATGTGTCCTTATGAGCTCCTTGGGTTAATGCTCAAGGTGTTTGAAATGATCTCTTTTGAGTTCGTTGTTTAAGCTTCTGTGTCCTATCATTTTTTTTTCCTTTTTTATTTAATTTTTTTTTGTATCTTCCTTTGTTGCTTACATATATCCTGCTTGTTCATTTCTAAGTCCTGTATTGAACTTCTGAGCAAATTAGCTTAAAAATCTCTTGGGTACCCATTTGTATCAAATACTTGTTTGCTTTTTATTGATTTATTTATTGATGTATGTATGTATGTATTTATGATGGAGATTGATCCTAGCTCCAAGCATGCTAAATAAGTCCTCTGCTGCTGAGTCATAGACCCAGCCTTCTTTTTGAAAAGAAATTTATTTGCAAGGGGAGAGAGATAATGGGTACACTAGGGCCTCATGCCACTACAAATGACTTCCAGATGCATGTAACACTTTGTGCATCTGGCTTCTTGTGGGTACTGGGGAATCAAACCTGTTCTGTCAGGCTTTGCAAGCAAGCACCTTTAACCACTGAGCCACCTCATCTCTCCAGCCCAGGTTTCATTTTTTATTTGAGAGAAGGTCTTGCCAGCTTGGCCTTGAGCTTGCTCTCTAGTCCAAGCAGGCCTTGAACTTTAGCAATGCTCTTGCCTCAGCCTCCCAAAAAGCTAGGATTGCAGGCCTATATCTTTGGGCCAAGCTCCTTCCCATTACGTTAAGTCACAAAACGAATACTACAGATAGAGTAGTCCTTCCTTTTCTGTAGGGGATAGTTTCTAAGCTCTCCAATGAAAGCATGAACCTGGAAATAGTACCAAACCCTGTAGAATCATTCCTCTATATTCACGGGTTCCACATGCATACATTCTGTCAACTACAAATAAAGTTTTAGCTGTATGTCTATTCTGAACATGTAAAAACTTTTTTAAAACTATTCCTTAGTGCAACTAGTGAAATAGCATTTAAAATATGCAGGATTGTGTACGTTATTGCAGTGCTTTGCCTTTTATACAGGGACTTGAGCATTCAAGGATTTGATCCCTGTACAGGTTCCTAGAGCCAAGCCTTAAAGATGTTCGGGAATACTATGTATTCTTCCCTGGCCCTGCTATACACCCTAATATGAATGATTAAAGTTTCCTTTGTCAATTAAGCACAGAAAAAGATTAGCAATAGTAACTAACTTCTGACACTATTACTCTTGTGATTTGGAGGCATTGCTAAGTAAAATATTGGCTACTGTAAAGCAAGTACCACAGTGCTATGGCAGTAAACCTGATAACCAAGACAGCTAGTAGGTGAGTAAGGAGAGGGTAGCATTTATAACATGGATACCCTGACAAAAGGATCATTCGTGTTGTAGGCAGTATGGAACAGGGCACGCGAGGGTTCATCATGCTACTCAGAATGGTTCACAACTTAAAACATCAGTTTAGTTCTGTAATTTTCCATTTATTGTTTTCTGACCATAGTTGTCCATAGAAAGTAAAAGTGCACGTAAAGGGCAAAGATAGAAGTTATTACTGAGTTTTAAGAAAAGGTAAGTTTTGAGAGATACATCTAACCTTTAATAACTACAGAAGAAAGACTTAGCTTCTATAGTGGAGTTCCTGGCATTTAAGAATAACATTTTTATAACAAGACATTTCATTTTATCCTCATAGCAATTTCTTTCTGCATAAAAAAAATTTGTTAAGGTAGTTGTGGAAAACACCATTTGAAGATCTTTTATTTGTCTTAACTCTTAACTGGCTACATGTGTCCCAGGACACTGTAAATGCAGCCCAACACATTTGTAGATGACAGTGTCATGTCACTTCTGCATCTAAAACTATTTTTGAGTTAGAAGGCCCAGTTGGAGTTCTTAATACTCATCAGAGTTTTTAATTTAATATTTTACAATGTGAGAAATACATTTGACAAAGTAAGTCTATCCAGTACTTTTAAAGAGCTTTTGTTTGTGTTTGTTTTTGTTTTGAGACAGGGTCTTACACTGTAGCCCAGGCTGGCCTCAAGCTCACTGCAATCCTCCTGCCTCAGCCTCCCAAGTGCTGGGACTATAGGTGTAAATCACCATGCCTGGTTTAGGGACTTTATTTTATATAACAGTCGAGGCTTTTCTCCAGGGCCTGTGACCTCCTTAGCATGGCTTTTTCAGTACCAGATATGAAGGTGGCCCTTTAACAGTCATGCCACCATTGCAGCAGAGGGCACATCTTGCTGGCTGGTCAGTTGTATAGCACAAAGGGTCCTCTGCCGGGTTAGATTATTGATGACATTTTTCTTCCAGCAGCCTGCATAGCACCTTCCAGTACTGTGCCAGCTAACCAGCAGCAGGGAAGAAGCTTCCAGCTCATTCCTTGGTTGATCTTTGTGAAGATTTAATGCTTTTAAATAAATATCTGTCTTACCTAAGATACTTAAATTCCTAAATTGTCTTTATTGCATTGGAAGTTGTTTCATTTTAATTTTCAAAGTGGCAAAATTTTGCATCTCAGTTTTGAATATTTTTAGAAAGGATGTATGTGAACTGGGATAAAAAAATAAGTAGGAGAATTAAGAACTGCTATGTGTTCAAAGTCTTATGAAAGCCCAAGATTTTATTGTCTGGGTTTTTTAAAATAATTTTTAAAATATTTTATTTATTCATTTTCAAACAGAGAAAGAGAGAGAGAGAGAGAGAGAGAGAGAGAGAGAGAGAGAGAGAGAGAGCGAGCGCACACCAAGGCCACCACCTGGTGGGTCTGGCATATGTGGGTACTGGGGAATTGAACCCAGGGCCTTAGGCACTGGAGGCAAGTGCCTTAACCCCTGAGCCATCTCCAGCCCTGGGTTTTTTTTTGTTTGTTTGTTTGTTTGTTTGTTTTTGCTTTGAAGCAAGGTCTCACTCTAGACCAGGCTGATCTGCAACTTACTTTATAGCCCAGGCTGGTCTCAAACTCAGGGCATCCTCCTGCCTCAGCCTCCTGAATGCAGGGATTAAAAGCATGAGCCACCATACCCTACTTTTTATTTTTTTTTTTACTTACAGTATTTTATAAGAAATATACATAACCATTTTATTTTTAGCCTACTTAATAATGCTTTTAAGAATATATTACTGCATGGGTAGATACTTGGGTAAGCAGTAATGGAAGATAATAAATTGAGGCAAGGATAAGAATTCACTTATACATGATCTATTAAAATAAAACCTACTTCAGCATTATCTTAATATGGATTCCCTGTTTATTGTTCATTGATAATGATGTTTAAAAACACGTTTTTTAAGGTACTCATTTATGACAGATTTGGTCAAGACATAATTTCTCCTCTACTGTCTGTGAAGGAATTGAGAGACATGGGGATCACTCTGCACCTGTGAGTTTTGGCACATTTCTAATAATGGCATTTGTTGTTAACTGTGTCATGAAATATTTCTTTGTCACCCTGAAAATTATCAAGGATCCTGTATAGAGAAAACTATAACACCTATGCAGTATATAAAACATTTTCCCCTGTATTGTCCTTTACTCCACCCTTATTTCCGAGGTCAGACATTTTCCTCAATCTCAAGCTCTATAATTTCAGAATTTAAATTTTCTCTTCTTCTTTTTCTGTAATCTTGCACTGATATGCTTAAGCCCTTTTACTCTAAAAGGATTTTGTTCCTTTAAGTACACTTGAAAAAGAACAGTCTCTAAATTGATTTTCTTGCTAACATGAAAATTTCAGGTAGCTATATAAAGTGATGACTGTTAAATCATAGCTATCTGAATTGTCTTAACTACTGTTTGTTTGAACGTGTTTAATGATAAAACAAATTCTGTTACTTTATAGACTTCCTAGAACATTTGGAGAAGAGCTCTATTCTGAATAGGTGCTAATAGTTTTTTGTGCTCTAGGAATCCAATAGAAGGTGTTCTTAACCTATTTGCATTTTTTCTGTTTATAACAACAAGACAGTTTTCATTCCTGTGTTATGTTGAATGGTGTTATATTGAATCTCTTTTACTGAGCATGATTTTAAATTTTCAGTGAGTACATTATCAGCATTTGATGTGATCAGCTTAAATTCTTCCAGTGTGTAATGAGTGTTTGCCCAAAATTACTACACCATTATGTTATATTCAGTCCACTTTTTGTTGTGGTGGTACTGGGGATTGTGCCCAGGGTTTCACACTGGCTAGGCAGGCTGTTGATGACTTTTCTCTCCTTTCTCCAAGCCTCATTCTACTCCCTGGCCTCTACTGTGACTCTCCAATTCACATTCAAATATAAGAATTCAAAGCTAGGAGCCACATATGAGAGAGAACATGCAGTATTTGCTTTCCTAAGACCGAATTACCTTAGAATTTTTTTACAGATCTCTCCATTTTTCTGTGAATTTCGTAATTTCATTTGTCTTTGCAAACTAATTAAAATCCATTGTGCATTTGCACCACATCTCCATTCTCCATCAGTAGATGGGCATCTAGGCTGATTCTATTTCCTAGCTATTGTGAGTAGAGCAGCAACAAACATGGCTGAACAAGTATCTCTTAGTAAGTGTAGACTCTTAATGATACATGCCTAGACATGGTATAGTTGGACTATATAGTAGTTTTAGGTTTTTGAGAAACCTCTCTACCCAGTTACATTCCCAACTCTGCTAAATAAGGGTTCTTCTTAGAAGGGAGTTGAAAATCTTTTGCCAGCATAAGTGACTAAGAAGTAAGGTGTGCGTTCTTTGTGTCTTCTAGGCTTTTGCACTCTGACCGAGATCCTATCCCGGATGTTCCTGCTGTGTATTTTGTAATGCCAACTGAAGAAAATATTGACAGGATGTGCCAGGTAGTATGGGCTTTTATTTTACTTGACACTTGAAATTACTTGGCTATTTGAATATCACGGCACACTCTTTTTCAAAAATATCTTGAGTGCTAACTGTGGATAATCAGAAGCACCTTCTGACAAGCTTCCACCTTAATTTTTTGTGGCTATCTTTGAATGTTAAATAGGACAGAATATTTACACATATATAAATATATGTGTGTATATGTGTGGTATATATGTATGTGTGTGTTCATATGGGTGGGTGCATATGTGCAAGTATATCCACACATATATACACATGCATATGGAGGCCAGAGGTTAATGTTAGGTGTCTTCCTCCATCACTCTCCGCCTTGTTTTTTGAAATAGGGTATCTGAACCAAGAGCTTACTGATTTCCTCAGACTAGCTAACTAGTGAGGCCTAGGGTATCTCTGTCTCTGCCTTCCTAGCTCTGGGATGCAGGCACGTACCACAGTTCCTGGCATTCTTTATGGGTGCAGGGGATCCAAATAGATCCTGATGCCTGTGTGGCAGGCATTTTACCCTTTGAGCCATCTTCCTTGTCCCAAGATTTGTAAATATAGCAAAACCTAACTATATTTGCTTTAAACTTAGAATTTTAGTTTTCTCAGATACTAAGAGGGCTGAGAGTAGGAAGTCCACATTATGTAGGAACCCTGTATATGGCAGTCCGAATAGTCATCTCTAGCTCTCTATTTTCATTGTCTTGTTTGTGGCTTTGTGGCTATAAGGTGATAGGTGCAGCTGTAGACCTCATATCCATGCTCTTGGCAAGCAAAAATGAGAAAATGATGCCAGTCCTGAGTATGCATTTTAATCTGGAAAGTTAAGCCTTTCCAGAAACTTCCAGAAGACTTTCATTATGGGTTTTCTTTATTCACTGGGTAGAAGTAGCTGCAAGAAAGGTGGTGAAAGTTATTTAGGTGATTATTACCTCAGAAAAAGTTTGGAATGGGGGAAAATAGACATTGGACAGGTAGCTAGCAATGACTGCCATAAGTCACATCTTGTTACTAGCTGTTGGAGTAAGTCACTATTTCAATTGTTACAGAAGATCACAGAGTCTGTGTCAAGTCTAACTTTGTATAGTCATTCTACCCTTTTTACCTGCATAAACCCAATTGCCATTTTTTTAAAAGGCAGTATTACTTGTCAGTTTCTTTCCTTTTTTTTTTTTTTTTTTTTTCGAGGTAGGGTCTCACACTAGCCCAGGCTGACCTGGAATTCACTATATAGTCTCAGGGTGGCCTTGAACTCATGGTGATCCTCCTACCTCTGCCTCCCCAGTGCTGGGATTAAAGGGGTGTGCCACCACGCCCAGCTTCTTTCCTTTTTAACAGCTTTGTTTATATGTTACTCATGCATCATACAGTATATTCATAGAATTCTGCAACAATCACCACAGTAATTTTAAAACATTTTTATCACCTCAGAAAGAAACTTTCATATTTCCATCCCCTATTTTATTCCCTCCTATCCCTAAATTCTAGTTGACATATTCTGGCCATTATTTACAATTGGAATCACATAATACAGAATCTCTTCGTATTTGGTTTGTTTGTTTGTTGATATTTTTCAAGGTAGAGTTTTACTCTAGCCCAGACTGACCTGGGAACTCACTCTATAGTTCCAGTCTGGCCTTGAACTCACAGGGATCCTCCTACCTCTGCCTCCTGAGTGCTGGGATCAAAGGCATGTGCCACCACACAGGCAATATGGAATCTCTTTTACCTGGTTTATTTCTCTTTAATTTAATTTCGAGGTTTATTCATGTTTTAGCATACTTTCTTCTCTTTATGACTGAATATTCTGTTGCATGGATATATAAAGTTTAAGATTTTCTACCTATTGGTTATTATGAAATTTCTATTATATTCATGTACAAATTTCTATATGTACATGTTTTCATTTTTCTTGTGTCCATAAATACATAGAAATTAAATTGCTGATTCATTTGATAGCTCCATATTAAGTTTTTGAAGGATTGACATTGTTTTCCAAAGTAATAACATCATTTTATATTCCCATCAGCAGTATGTATGTGTGTATGTATGTATGTATGTGTGTGTACATGTGTGTAGATAGATAGATAGATATAGATATTTACAATTTCAATCTGAATTATTAAATTTAATTATATTAAGCATCTTTGAACATTATTTTCCATTTGTATATTTTTGGGGAAATATCTCTTCTATCCTTTGCCAGATTTTCAGTCAAGGTTTTTATTATTTATTTATTTTTGTGGGGTTTTCTTTTGTTTGTTTTTCGAGGTAGGGTCTCACTCTAGCCCAGGCTGACCTGGAATTCACTGTGTAGTCTCAGGGTGGCCTTGAATTCATGGTGATCCTCCTACTTCTGCCTCCTGAGTGCTGGGATTAAAGGCATGCACCACCACACCTGGCTTAATTATTTAGTTTTTGTTTTATTTTGTTTTGTTTTTGATACAGGGGACTCTTCTGTGATTTGGGCTAGCCTCCATTTTGTAATCCTCCTTCCTTAGCTCCCTAAGTGCTAGGATGAAAGCCATGTACCACCGAGACCAGCTTGTTAGGGTTCTTTTCATACTTTGTATACTAGACCATTATCAGGTATATGGGTTGCAAATATTTGTCTTTTCACTCTCTTGTTAGTGCCCTTTGCTGTATTTAAGAAACTACCCAACATCTGTGCTTTCTTTCAAGTTTTCTAATTCTGGCTCCTACATTTAGATCTTAGATCCATTTGGAGTTGATCTTTATCCATAGTGTTTGGTAAGTGTTCCATTTGACCCTTTGTCATGTGGCCATCCAGTTGTCCCAGCATTATTTGTTGAAGAGGCTATTGAGTCTGTGAAGATATTGGCAGCCTTACCAAATATCAATTGGTGTATTTCTGGACTCTCAATTCTATGCATTTGTCTATACATCTCTCTTAATCCCAATCCTACATTGTCTTGATTTCTCTTGCTTGGTGGCAAGTTTTGAAGTTGGGAAATAAGGATGGTTCAGAGATTAAGTACACTTCCTGTGTAAGCATGAAGGTCTGAGAGGGCCTGAGACCACCACATTCACATCGCAGAACCCATGTAAACAGCTGGGTATGGCCACACATGTCTGTGATCCCCCAGTCTTAAGGGGAGCAGAGACTCTAGAATCACTGGGCTCACAACAAGCTCTGGAATCAGAAAGAAACTCCTTACTAGGGAAACCAGGCAGGTGAATGATGGAGGGGAAATACCCTAAGTTCTGTGGTGACTAGCACAGGTGCACACATGAGGCTCTGTATCAGAAGATACACATGCATACAGCACACACATGCCCTA
>PVHP010010839.1:0-46629 GCA_004024765.1 Zapus hudsonius | reverse complement strand
TTTTTTTGTCATCTTGGGTAATTTAATTGGCCACATGTAACTACTACAAAACTGAGTGGAAAATTGCAGCCTGATGCTATTACTCAAATCATCACCACAGATCAGAGGATTGAATACAGGCATGCTCAGGGTGCTAAAACCATCAAGAAGCTTGCTAAAGTGGTGAGTTTACCAGTGGATGAGGGAGACATAGAAACACATTCATTTCATCCAACAATTCTCACACGTGTTTATCTTAAAGAAAAAACAATGCAACTGCTTGTATGTCATTATTTTGTTGGTAAGGTGCATGTTCACCAAGAATGGCTGTTGTCTTGCCATCAGTCTGCTGTGGAGGAACACTGGGTGGTGGGGGCGGGGGGAAGAAGCAAGGGGTGTGAGTTCATCTTTCTCCCTGTGTATATTCGTCTTTCCGACCGCCCTCCCTTGCCTCCATATGAGCCGTGGGTGTAGCTCTGTGCTGAGGCATGCAGAAAGAAGACTTAATGAGTGAGCAAGGTTACAGCCATTTGTAAAGTTACCTGTGTCTTCTCATTTAGGCCTCAGAGACAGGAGTCCTGGGATGTGGACGGATGATGGAAGAAGACAGAGGCAGAGCCTGGATCAGAGCACATGTGAGTGGATGCAGCGATGCTGGTCCCTCATCCATGGCAGAGGGCAAGGTGGCTTCTAATATTCTCACTGGGAAAAAGAGGAAAAGCTCTCCACACTGAGCTAGAAGAAATCAAACATGAAGATATTGCCAATAAAAAAGCCCAAGGTTTTCTACACATCTATTTTATCAGGAAGGCAGGCAAAGAGGCAGCATCCATGGAACCCTCCACAAATAATGAACAGAGCCACAGGTAATCACAGGGCTGGAGGACTGTTGGAAGCAGAAACACTGAGCAACCAGTCAGGAGGGAAAGAAGAGACTATAAAGCTTAACAAAATCACTACAATGAAATTTACTTTTTAGCCAGTGAGATGGACCATGGGTAAAGTGATTGCCATCAGCCTGAGTGCCTGAGTTCAATTCCCAGATCCCATGGACAAAACCAGAAGCCATAATAGGCTTGTGTGATCCCAGCATGCTAAGGGCAAGATGGGGAGGTGGAGACAAGAGAATTTTCCAGAAGCTTACAGTGAGCAGAGTAGTCAAGGATAAGGGGAGAGAGACCCTGCCTCAAAGGAGGTGGTCAGCAAGGACCTCTGACCTCCACATAAATGTCATGGTACATGTGCACCTGTGCTCACACATGGACACACATACAAATACATACAAATTTTCAAAAGAAAAAAATTCCTTTTTCACTTCCAAAGAATCACAACATCACTCCATAATATAAATACATATTTTATGCAAGATTTTTTCATGTGTGTGGCATGTGTGTATGCATGCTCACAGGTGCCTAGGCACATGTGTGTGTGTAGGGGGGGTGTCTGCACATGTGTGACTCTGTGTGTGAAGGCCAGAGATTGACACCAGTATCTTCTTTGAAGTCTTTCTACTTTATTAATTTACCAAAGCAAGGTCTGGCATGTGAACCCAGGGCTCCCTGATTTGCCCAATCTAGCTAGCCAGCCTGCTCTTGGGAGCTCCTGCTGCTGTAATCCTGAGCACTGGGATTATTGGCTACCTGGCATTTATGTGAATATTGGAGATTTGAACTCTAGTCCTCAGGCTTACGTTTGTCCCCCGAGTCATCTCCTCAGCCCTCACACAATATATTCACAGTGTATCTTGGCCAGTTAAATTTCTCTGAGCATTTAGAGAAAGTATACCTCAATGATAAACCCATCTGAGTGTTCCTGATCATGAGACTCTCCCCCAATCACTGATGGAGAATGAGGCCCTGTACTGTCTGTCACAAATAGAACAATGGGGAGAGGATATAAGATAAATAAAATTCTGAACTAGTGATATATGTGTGTGTGCATCCATGTATGCAAACATATTGCTATCATCATAAATTTATATATGTGCCCTGATGACGTATCTGCCTTTAATGCAAGCCATCCACCCAGAGATCAAGAAACTCCTCTGACACGTGAATTCCATCCACTTCCCTCTAGCCTATGTTCCTCTATTTTCCATCTAAATTTGGAATACTGCAGTTTATTTCTTAGCAAATATTCTTAACAAATGTTTTCATCATGGAAAGTCATCTTGCATTACATTTACATTTTACATTAAAGGTTCTATTTCATTTCCAAAACTATCTGAAACATACAAAGCAAAAATGTTAGAATATGTTCATGGAAATGAACCATAGTTCTCCATTCTCAAAAATAAATCAGGAAGGGAGCTGTACATGATGAAACCACTAATAATTCAGAATAGCTCAACTACTATAAAATGCATAGCGATGTTTCTCTTCCGTTTATTACAAACCTTTGAGTTACAAATGATAAAGAGGTTGGTCCTGGGTGTGGTGGCACATGCCTTTAATCCCAGCACTGGGGAGGCAGAGGTAGGAGGATGGCTAAGAGTCCGAGGCCACCCTGAGACTACATAGTGAATTTCAGGTTAGCCTGGGCTAGAGTGAGACCCTACCTCAAAAAAACCAAAACAAACAAACAAACAAGATAGGAAAAAGGGCTCTGGAGGAGGCAGGCAGAAGAAAGCTGAGTCAATAGCTACTTGAGTGACTCAGCACAATTTCTATAATTACTATGTGATCTTCAAAATCTCATGCATATATGGAGATATTTTTGTATGTCACATGGTGGAAGAATTTAAAAATGAAAGATGTTTTACTATGTCTAAATATGCTTGGTTCTTAATAAGACATAAGTAATTAAATTTACCAAATTTGTTTTTGTTTTGATGAATTAAATATATTTTCCTATAGCAATTAAGTTTTCCAAGATACCTTTTTCAGCTATTTTAATCCAAGCTTACATTATACTTAATGAGCTCCTGTTGAAATTGCAGCAGATTTTAATTTTAAAATTGCAGTGTATTTGAAATAAAGTAAGTCCATCCTTTTCTTAAATGAAGAAAGTTAGATCAGATACATATGGCTGCCTCAATAGGTAAACCAAATGTCCACAGGACTTGTGAGTTCTGATAAGAAGCTGTCATTTCTGTACTAACAATAAGTAAAGGGTTGAGCAAACTGAAAAATCCACAATTTCTCTTAGCACTGTCAGAGAAGTGGGGTCACAGAACAAAGTGTTGCCCTCCTCCTCAAATTAGTAAGAGAATTGGGCAAATGCAGAGAATCATGACTTATGGAAACAGAAAGCTCCCAGCAGAAGCCAGTGCTGAGGCAGGAAGACTAGAACTGAAACAGCAGTTGTTGGGAAGTTCAGTATAGATGATTTTAGAGATCAAACCTCCAGGTGAGGAACATGATAAAGGGATTCCATACTTTGTGTTTTACCTCCCAGAACACTGGGTTCCTCCTAACAGGCCTTGTCCTCAGAATTAACTCTTTTAACAACCTAAATTCTTGAGGTTTTATCAGCACCTAACCAAACTGGGATAAATTCTCAACTTCTAGGCGTTGGAGAGATAGCCCAGTTGGTCAAGTGCTTGCTTTACAAGCATGAGGACCTGAGTTCAATGTCCAGAATCCATGTAAAAATGTCAGATGTAGTAGTGTGTGCTGGTTATCCTACCACTGTGGAGGCAGAGACAAGAGGATCCCCAGAGCTAGCCAGTCAAACCCGCTTGGTGAGCTCCAGGCCAGGGAGATCCAATACCTCAAAAAGAGGTGGGTGGTGGCTGAGAAGTAAAGCCCAAGGTCGTTGTGGTGCTTTGAATATAAGGCCTGCCATACTCTGTTTCTCTTCAGATCACATAAATCTTTGACCTTTTGAATATAAGCCCTGCCCTATAGACCCATGTGCTTAAATACTTGGTCCCTAGCAAAGTAGCTCAATTTTGGAAGGTTGTGGAACTTTTAGGATGTAGAGCCTTGCTGGAGGAAGTATTTCACTGGGGGCAAGCCTTGAGGCGTTATGACCTGATCCTGCTTGCTGTTCTCTTTCAACTGCTTGTGTGATGATATGACGCTGGTTTCCTGATCCTGCCATGCTTTTCCCACCACGATGAACTCTACACTCAGGAACTGTAAGCTGAAATACTCTTCTCTCCCTTAATTTGTTTCTGGTCAGGCGTTTTGTCCCAGCAACAAGAAAGTAACTGATTTAGTTCTCCTATGTGACTTCCACATGCAGATGCCCACCTGTGCACATAAACCCTCAGAGACCCAGGAAGCCACATAAACACACAGGAAACATAAGAATACCCAACTCATGCATGCTGTAATCTTTTCACAGGTAAACTGCCCAGCTCCACCTACCATGATGCTGTCCCACTGCGGGTAGGGAGTAGGCTGAGAAAAAACTGTGAATTTTCTCACAGGCTCATGCAAAGACCGAGGCCTAAACTTAGAACAGCAAGATTCTTCCCATTCCCCTGGACCTCACTACCACACTACTAAAGGCCTATTTTCCTCAGTTTCTTTTGCCATCTACATCATGTCTGGCTCTCATAAAAAAAAAAAATTGCAAGGCCAAAACAAAGAAGCAAATAAAACATGAGTTGAAGATGTAAGGCATGCTTCATCACCTGACATTGATATACAAGGCAGGGATGTTGACATTCTCAGACTAGAGAACTTGAAACAGCTGTGATGAATATGCTACTGTATGTCCATTCCAAATGTACGTGTCAGAAACTGATACTGTAAATTCAATATATTCAATAGGGAAGTGGAGCCTGATGGGAGGTGTGTAGGTCAGGATGGCTCTGTACTCATGTATGGAAGAATGCCATGAATGGGGTTGTGGAGGGGGTCACCCTCTTCTGTTCTTCAGCCATACAGAGAATGTTTCTTTATGCCCTTTCACTTCTTTTTTAAAAAATTATTTATTCATTTTCAAGCAAAGATACAGAGAGAGAGAGAGAGAGAGAGAGAGAGAGAGAGAGTGAGAGAGAGAGAGCACCAGGGCCACCACCTTGTGGGTCTGGCTTATATGGGTCCTGGAGAATTGAACCCGGGGCCTTGGGCACTGGAAACAATGCCTTAACCACTTAGCCATCTCTCCAGCCCATCCTTTCACTTCTTATAAGCACTGGACAAGTTGCTCTTTGTCAGACACTGGATCCCAGTGTCTGTATCTTAGACTTCCCAGCCCCCAGGACTGTCAGATTAAATGTCTATTCTTTATAAATTATTCAGTCTCAGGTATGCTCTTATAGCAGCACAAAGAGGACTCGGAGTTGTGTTAAATGTCGTAATGAATAACCTAGGCAGCTGGCAAGAACAGATGGGTAATGGGAGCATAGTGGGAATTCTATGAAAGACAAAGACGTGCAACAGGTCAGAAACACAAGGAGAGCAAGGAAGAGTCTTTTCCTCATTCATGATGGGAAGGCAGAATTTCTGACCTTTATGGTGTGTCAACAGAAATGATCAAACTAGAATATCAAAGACAAAAAATAGAAGGGTGGAACAAAATATTAAGAATATTCAAGATACTTAAAATAAGCACAAAAGATTTTACAATTGATGACATTACCAGTAAGAAAAAAAGAAAGAAAAGGAACAGGCAAAATATTTGAAACAATAATAAAGGTACATTTCCCAAATGATGGAAGACACCAAGCCACATATGTAGGAATTTAAAGAACACCAAAGGGGAATGCTATAGTTTGGCGCATCCTCCAAATGTCCCCAAGATTTGTTCCCAAGGTGGTGCGATGGGAAGGTGAGAGAAACTTTAGAAGGTGAGGCCTCTGAGGAGGTCCTTGGATCATCCAGGGTGTGCCTTGCAAGGGGCTTGTGGGACTCAGTCTCTCCATCAATGTGCTTGCTGGTTCATGGTGTGAGAGGGTTTTGTTCAGACAAGAGCTTCTTCCTGCCAGGGTCATCAGAGCCTCAAACTGATTAATGAAGCTGCTGCAACTTTGATGACAGCCTTCAGAACCAGGAGCTATTTAACGCAAAGCAAAGCAAACAATAGCACAAGCCTTTCTCTTTATAGGTCAATTACTTTCTTACATATTTCACTAACTAGTAGGATACATGCAAAACAAAAACTAAACATCGCATATAATATTCAGACTGAAAAGATATTAGAAAAAAACAAAACCAAATATTTATAGAAGGCAGGAGAAAAAGTTACAGAGGAATAAAAAAAAAGACTGCAATCAGTTTTGGTGCTCAGAAATCATACGCGGACACAGAGAGTAAACTGAAATATTTAAAGTGTTGAGGGAGAAAAACAACCCACTAACCTAGATTTCGGTGCCCTGAGAAATTGTCCTTCAAAAGTGAAGGAGAAATAAAGACTTTCCCAGACAAACAAAGCTACGGGAATCTATTGTCAGGAGAGCTGTCTTCCAAGAAATGTTGAAAGAACTTTTCAGAAAGAAGGAAAAAAAATACAAACCATAAACTCCAATCTACACAAAGAACAGAATGACACGCAAGAAGAAATAAGTGAGGGTTTTTTTAAAACTTTAATTTGGGGGGCTGGAGAGCTGGCCTCAGTATGTCAAGTGCTTGTTTTGCAAGCCTGAGTGCCTGAGTTGGAGTCCTCAGCACGCATAAAAGCTAGGCATGCCAGCGTGGATCTGCACTCCCAGGGCTGGGAACAGGACAGAAAGATCCAGTCTGATCGGTAGGCTTGCTGCTTGCTTGCTGGTCTAGCCTGGTAGGTGAGCTGTTGGTTTACTGGCTCAAAAACATAGGAGGAGAGTGACTGAGGACACGTGCCAAGCGTTAGCAACCACACACACACACACACACACATCCATTCACCTGCTACCACACACATATAGATATACACGCATACACACATGCACACATATGAATACATTTAAAATTTTTTTCTTATTCATAATTGCCTGTTTATTCTGAAAACAGTTAACCTGACAAGACCATCATCAACCAGTACAACTAATATCTATTGACTACTTTATCTTTCTCCAACAACAACATTATTCTCAAGGGTGGAATGTCCCCCATGGTCTCCTGTGTCTGTGAGATTAAACCTCATACTTAATCCCCAGCTGAGAAGTTCAAGATCATCCTCAGCTACACATCAAGTTCAAGGCCAGCCGAGAATACACAAACCAGTCAAAAGAAGAAAGAGAAGGTGGAGGAAGAGGGAGGAAGGTAAAACAAAGACTTCTAGGAATGTAGGGGAAAAGTGTATATGGAGAAAGACTCATGGAAAATACCCAAAGAATTCTTAAATTTCAACACGGTGAAGGCTGGATGCAGTGGCACACACCTTGAATCCCAACACTAGGGAGTCAGAAGTAGGAGGATTGCTGGGAGACCACATAGTTCAAAAACAAAGAAACAAACAAACAACCCAGTTAAAAGATGAGCAAATACTTGAGCAGATACTAGAAAGCAGTCACATGAGACACAGGACATTATATACTGCTTGGGAAGTGCCAATTCAAACAACGGGGTTTATTACACATCTATCAGAATGGACTTTCTAAGCAGAGGAGAGAGCAGATGATAAGACTGGAAACATCAGAATCAAGGCCAAATTTCAATGAATCCAAACTTGGCCTCTAGTACCCGCAATCCTGGAAGGTTTGGAATCCAGAAGTGAAGTTGCAAGACAGAGTCGGGAAAGGCTATCCTGGCAGGGTCAAGAAAGGAGATTCATTATTAGCCCCAACCCCTGCACAAAAGATGCTAACATATTACAATGGATTTTTTAAAAAAATATTTATTTACTTAGAGAGAACGGGGGCACCAGGGCCTCTAGCCATTACAAATAAACTCCAGATGCATGCACCACTTTGTGCATCTGGTTAAGTGGGTACTGGGGAATCAAACTTGGGTTTTAGGTTTTGCAGGCAAGAGCCTTAACCGCTGAACAACTTCTCGAGCCCTACAATGGGTTGTTTAGCTTTATTTTACTTTTGGCATGTGTATGTGTGTGAGAATTGCACAGGCATATGGAGACCATCAACATCAGGTGTCTTCATTAATTACTCTCTACCTTATTTCTCTCTCTCTCTCTCTCTCTCTCTCTCTCTCTCTCTGTGTGTGTGTGTGTGTGTGTGTGTGTGTGTGTGTGTGTGTAAGCACCATTTGCCTCTGCAAATGTATGCCAGACATTTGTACCACTTCCTTTTTTTTGCATCTGGCTTATATGGGTGGCTGGGGAATGGAACCCTCCACAGCAATCTTGATAAGCAAGCACCTTTAACCACTGGGCAATCTCCCCAATCCCAGAAGAAAACCTCACACGCCCCTGAAGTACTTTGGAGGTAAATTTGCCACCCACCTACCATGGAGAGATGGAGGAGGCCAGCCAGCTGGACTGCTGTTTTCTGCTTGTGGTTTTCCTTGAGGGCCCCTTACAAGAACTTCCTCCAAGGATCTTTGCAACATGACCCCCTCACTGTCCGCCAAACTGCCCTGGCCTTGCTCAGGGGGCCAATGTTAACAGATTCTAAATGGCACCAGGGAAGGGCTGGGATTAAAAACAGAAGACCCCTGTGATTCATGACCACCACCCCCCAGCCATGGGAAACGCAGAGTCCTGGGAAGGGGAGAAACAAACACAATGAAGAAAAATTGTATTGCTCAAATTTCCAATTCCATAAATCGATGATATTCTCCTCGATCCTGTGCTGTATACTGTCTATTACAGGGACTTATAGGTTTTAGGATTGATTGAGCCATGTCACATCAGCAGGTTCCATATATCTCTTGGAGTCAGCAGAAACGAGAGGGAGAGAGAGACTTACTTTTACGTTTGAGATGAAATCACATTGTATTTTCAAAGCACACGTCATGTCAAAAAATTATGCTTAGGCAGGATTTTTCATATAAATAATTCTTTACTGGGCAATCTATCAGAGACTGCATTTTTCTTTCTCCCTCTATTTTTTTTTTTATTTAACGTTGGCTTAGCGTGGTCTTTTTTTCCTTTTATTTTTAAAATTAAATAATAAATATTAGATGTTCTCTCTATCAGCAGGCTTGGAAAGAAAGAAGACTTTGCTGGGAAATAACATTCATAAGTGATTATATTTTATTATCGAGGTTCTTGATCCAATAAACAGAAAAAATTCAACCCTTCTCTTTCATTGACGTGCTCTACCTACGGCACCGTGTGCTCAAGGAAGCTACTGATAATCAATGTTTTTATTCATCCTTTTACTTGTTCCTGACCTTCTTTCTTTTCATTTTGATGAAACTATAGAATTTTAAATTTGAATTATTCGGGAAATTTTTGATCTCCTACCATTGGTCCTGAGCTTAATTAAAAGAACAACTCATTATTTTTCTATTGTCTAGTGCAATTATCAAAGCACATTAAGAACATTGCAGAAAAGTCATAGCATCTCCTATTGCTTCCTACCTTCTACTGCAGCTAGCATGGTGCTTTTTAGGCGATTTCTTTCTAGTATTTTTTCATACAAAAATATTTTATCATAATTATAGTAATTAGAAAATTCAACATCCCACGTTTAGAAGTTATAGTAGGTTTCTAGTTCCAGGAATTATTCTTGGTAACAATGGAAACTCAAAGCCAAGCCCGAGGATATGATGTCTTTGTGTGTAAACAGCAGGCATGGGGGCTTCGGGGAGATGAGTGTCAGCATCTCCTTGGAGAAAAATCTACCTGTCCAGACCCAAAAGAGAGCAATAGGGAGCCGCCAATATAATACAGAGAAGAATCCTGGATCAAAGTGGGAGAATGGGGTATGGAGGATTGAAGGCTAGGTAAGGGATTCCAGGATTGTCAATCAATTCCTAACCAGAATGGCAAGCTTTGAAAGTCATCAGGCTGCAGCTGAACCAGGAAAAAGGGAGAGAGGAAAGGAGACAAGGAGGGAGAAAAGAAAGGAGGGAGATGATATGGGAATGACACCAGGCAAGAAGTGTCCATTCCTTGGTTTAAGAGTCGATTTTCTTAACTTAAACTGTTAAAATATTTTCATGTTCTGGCTGGCGTTTATGTTCTAGCAGCCAAGCGATGATTTTATATCGTATACCTGCATTCCAAGAAAATGAGGACATTCCTTTATTTTTTAATATGCAAAAGGTTTCTTTCCCTCATTGAGTTCCTTTTCTTGTTGATTCAGAAATGTAAGTATAAGCCAGGTGTGGTTGTGCATGCCTGAAGTCCCAGCATTCAGGAGGCAGAGGTAGGAAGATTGCTCTGAGTTCAAGGCCAGCCTGAGACTACATAGTGCGTTCCAGGCCAGCCTTGGCTAGTTAAGACTAGCAAGTCATGGTGAAGGTACATATAAAGTTACAGGCTGGCCAGAAGACTTTCAGAGGCTAAGCAATGAAATGACCCTAAGGACATCCTACCCACTCTTACCTCAGAACCTCCCAGAAAGAGTCCCACCCACTCTTTTCTATGTGTTCATCCCTCAGTCACAGGAAATGCTGATGGGGACAGGTTCCCCAGTGGTTGGGGTTGCCCACTATTCAAAGCAGGAGCCCATGCTCATATTTTCCTTTCACTTCTCTCTCTCCACTTTCACAGAATTGATTCTACCAGGCCAGCCCTCCCCCTTCCAGTCCCCAAGTGGCTTAGTGAACAAGTGGGCATGGGGGAACCTTGAGTCTTATACTTCCTGTAGACACTGAGGAGGTTGAGCCTCCAAGAACTGGATGCGAAGGAGTGGGTCCAGGGATAAACAGGAAATGGCAGGAGGCTAAGACCTCACTTAGTCTCACACTTGAGGACTCACAATACGCACTGGAGGTTGGGAGTTCTCTTGCCTTCAACCACTTCCCTTTCAGGAATCATTCCCCAAAGGGAATCTCCACTTCTCTTTCAGGAACCATTCCATGTCCTCATCCCTACCCAGGATATCCCAAAGGGCAGAGAAGTGAAGAAAGGGCAGGACTAGGCAGACTGGATCTTCAGGGGCAATTCCCCCATGGTGCCCATTACACGATTTAATATCCATCTCTTCTTCTGCTAACTTCCCTGTCTGGGTCTAAGGTTCCGGGTAGCACTAGAATGTGTCATTCTGCCCACATGGCCTAGCCATCCTTAAAGGTAGAAGCAACATTTTAAGTTAAGAATATCTAAATGAGGACTGGAGAGATGGCTCGGCGGTTAAGGCACTTGCCTCCAGTGCCTAAGGCCCTGGGTTCAATTCCCCGGAACCCACATAAGCCAGACCCACAAGGTGGTGGCCCTGGTGTTTTCTCTCTCTTTCTCTCTCTCTCTCTCTCTCTCTCTCTCTCTCTCTGTCTCTCTCTCTCTTTCTCTATCTCTATCTCTCTGCTTGAAAAATGAATAAATAATATATTTTTAAAAAAGAATATCTAAATGATATGTTTGACTTTGGTCGAAATTCCTATTGCATTTTATAAAGCACACATCCTGATAAGTAATAACCACCATCAGTATTGTGAAGCATCTTATGACCATGGCTCTCACATTTGATAGTTTCCCAAGTTCATTTAAATATCCCTTTCTTTTAACTCATATTTTAAAAAATTCCCTTTCAAGTAGGGATAGTATATATTAACAGCTGGCTAAATTCCATATTCCTTTTTGCTACCTGTTTTCCTGAAATGTTGTTTGTAGTGGAGGGTTCATATTAGTTTCATCATTTCTTATGGAACACCAAGCCCTTTGGATCCAAGATGATTTGGAGCCTAAAATGCCTGATATGGAGTTTTAGGGTAGAGTGTTTGCTTGCTTTGCCCCCATTTCTTCCTTTTGGGATGGGAAAGTTTACTCTGTGCTACTGAATGCTAGAAGTGTATGTGATAGGGGCACACAGTTAAGAGACTGTCTGACTCTCAGAAGAGACGCTGGATTTATACTTTTGAATAACAGGGGAACTGCTAAAGACTATGGCGACTTGAAGTTGGACTGAGTGCATTTTGCATTATGACATTGGTGTGAATTTATGGGGGCAAGAAGCGAGGGCTACGACTTGGAAATGCACCCTAGTAACATAAGATGCTTGGTTTCACTAACTATGCTAGAGGCGACAACGTTGAAGGGGGTCTCTGGAAGCGTCAGGAGCATTTGGGGTTGTGGATTTCCAAGTGACATTCATTAATCCCTGTTTTACTGTGGTTCTGAGGCAGTTTCAAAGTTTGTGAAGAAAAAATGTTGTGCCAATTTAAAAAGACAACTAAGCACATCACTGGAGGCAGGCTTTGGGGTTTTAAGTCCAGACCTGCTTTCCAGACTCAACTCACTTGTTCTACTTCCTCCCTGCCAATGTGAAGATGTGGTGCCTGGATATCTAATCCTGCCATGCTTTCCTGCCATGATGAAAAAGCTCAAAGCTATAAACTGAAAATAGACTCCATGGTCCATAGGCTGTTTCTGGCTGGGTGTTTTGTCCCAGCCATGAGAACGCATCTGAAGCCATCATTTTCAGGACCGTGCCAATCACCTCTCAAAGTCCCTCTATTTCTGACACCTTCTTAACCTCTCTACACAGCCCTAGAGTGAGCATCCTAAGGGCCCTGGGACATTGTAGAATTGTCCTTCCTTGATACTATTCCCTCTCGTTTCTCTTGGGTCCATCAGAAGTCCTCTGACAAAGGGAAGCAATTTAAAGAGTCTCACCGTCCACTCTGTGCTTTGCACTGTCCTTAACTTTAATGTTATTCCTGGACTATAAGCCCCCCAACCCCCCGCCCAAAGAGAAAATCACTCCCTTATTGCTCACATGTGTGTGCAATGTACATTGAATAAACAAAGGATGACATCATCATCTCTTCTCCAGGCCCCAGGGAAGTAGGGAAGTTAACAACTGCTGAACAGATTCCGTGTATCAGGCACTAGACGCATCCTAACAAAAAGCTTAGTGACTTCATATGCTCCTTACTGGTCACTTTCAGGACATGTCATCCTAGGTTGGTTCCCTCTCATCATTCTGACTCAACACAAAGGAACATTCTCAAAGAGGCCTCATCTAATAACCCAATCTGAAAGATCCCTCTAGTACCTATCCCAATGTTTGGATTATCTATCATTATTTATCTCATAAGAGGAACTTGTCTTATCTGAAATTATTTGTCTTCCTGCAGCCGAGCCCCATGGACCAGCAGGCACCTTATAGATATTGCTCAAGGCCAAGATCTGTGTCTAAACATGTGAGTGAGTGAGTGAGTGAGTGAGTGAGTGAGTGAGTGAGTGAAGGAGAGAAGAGAACCAGGTGGCTCAGCTGACAAAGCCCAGGACAGAATTGAAAACCAGAGCTCTGTGTTTCAAAGCCTTGGCTCTTCCCATTTCAACCATGGTCGTTCTACCTGCAAATCTCCTACGTGTAAACACTTGGGACATTTGCTTAAATAGATTGCCAGGAATTTCTCCACTAAAGTTCCTGATTCAATAGGACTCACACTCTGTAGGTTATCATTTTAAGTGTTTCCTATATCCCATTCAGGTAAATTTAGAAAGCCCTGCGCTATATCACACCGTGTTTGCTGTATCAGGATAGCAAGAAGATTCATGGGCAGGAGATCACTCCTCAAAGCATGCCCCGTGAGCAGACGCCTGTAAGCAGAGCTAGCCCCGAGAGATTCAGTCCTCTTTCCTTCACTCACTGTGATTTGTTGGGTGTTTATTTAACTCCTCCAATGAGCCAGGCATTGTTCAAAGAGCTGGAAGCACTTCAAGTGTACACAGGAGAAAAAGCCCCTGATACTAAACAAGAGATAAGTGTTTGGGCAGGGATGGTGTTTAGGATCAAGTGATCTGGAAGCAAAATTTGAACTAAGGATAGAAAGGTGAAAATAAGCCAGGAGGAATGTAGTCCAGAAAATGAAAACAAATACAATATCCCTTAGTGAGAAAGACGTGTGCATACTATGGTGGTTTGAACATAAAATGTACCCCTTAGGCTTATGTGTTTGAATATGGAATCTCTAGCTGGTGGCACTGTTGGTGCCAGGAGGTTGTGGTTCCTCAGGAGGTAAAACCTTGCTGGAGGAAGTGTGTCACTGGGGGCAGACACTGAGGTTTTACAGTCTAGCCCCACCTGCCGTGCTCGTTCTCCCTTCATCCTCCCTGATGCCATGATGCTGGCTGAGTGGTCCTGCAATGCCTTCCCTACCATAATGGACACTCCCTCAAGTAACTGTAAGCTGAAAATAAACCCTTTGCTGCCTGAGCTCCTGCTGCTGCTGATTGGGTATTTTGTTGCAACAATGAGAAAGTAACTGATAAACATGCTCCAGGAAGGTGGCCTGTGGGTGAAATAAATACACACACACACACACACACACACACACACACACACACACACACACACATATATATATATATATATATATATATATATATATATATATATATATATGATGAAATAAACCAAAGATCATCAGGTAGCAAACCAAACTGGGTGGGTCTGATTAGCCATCATAAGCTATGAAGCTTGCATTTTTCCTGAGTACAATAAAAGGCACTGAAGTTGTCTAATGATGTCAACATTACCCAATCTAAGCTCTTCGTGATTACAGTGTGAAGGGGAAACAGAAAGTAGAGGAAAGAGGTGAGAGAGAATGATGAGGACATCGAGGACATGATAGTCATCCAGATATGGAATGATGGTGGAGGGGATTAGTCAACAGTGGGTGCATAGCAATGCCCTCCCCTCAGAACTTGGGTAGGTAAAGCACAACCTTTGGTTTAGTATGTAATTCTGTAGGTCTGAAATTTTGGTCCACTTCAGCTGAATACCTCTCCTGCCTGTCTCAGCTGGGTTCATTCAGATATCTCTCTATGGTCAACCCAAGCTAAGGAGGTGATAGAGATTGAGTTATGAATCCATCATTGTCCAATTTTGTTGATTGTGTGATGGTCTCAGGCAGAAAGAGCACATCACACCCATAGCAAGTCCCCTTCAACCCTGCTGTTATCCCACTGACCAAAGCAAACCACGCAGTCGGCCCAGAGTCCTAGCAGAGAAAAGTACTTAATGGCAGACATACAGGAAAGGATGAAAAATTAGGATCTATTACTGCAACCTTCCTGGGTGATTTGAGGTCATGGCGGTGGAAGTGGAGGTGGGCATGGTGACAATCTTTATGTCTTCAGGAAGTGGAGGTAACAGGACCAGGTAATGAGTGGAGGGGGAGGGAAAGGGAGAAACTATGAATGTTTCTAGTTGGAGGACTTGAGCAACTAGATGGAGTGATGACTTTTGTTCACAAGTGGAAGACAGGACAGACAAGCAGTAACACCATCTTTTCCAGTGCTGTCTGTCCACAACCATGGGTGATGATAACAGCTCTCAAAAGTTTGGCTTTTTCATTTCAAGCTCTTAGCATCATTGGAGACCCCAAAGAGCATGTGTTCATATGAATTACATGCATTGATGTCTTAATATATTGGAAATTTAAATTGATCACTTAAAACTTTTATTATTTCATTTGTTGAAATGACCACAAGCCCATTACATCGTATCATAAATAATATGTTTTTAATTCTATTTATTTATTTACTTGCAAGGAAAGAGAGAGAGAGAGAGAAAAAAAAGAGAGAGAGAATAGGTATGCCAGGGCTCTTGTCACTGCAAAAGAACTCCAGATGCATGTACTTCCCTTTGTATCTGGCGTTATGTGGGTACTGGCGAATCAAACCTGGGCCATTAGGTTTTGTGAGAAGCATCTTAATGGCTGAGCCATCTCTCCAGCTCCAATAATATGCTTTATAACAAATAACTTTTCCAAGGAAGAAAAAGTGGAAGGAACGACATTGATTATAGTTTTACAAATCTCTTGATGACCTAGTTGAATAGAACAAAGATGAATTCTCCTATCTGCTTCCACATTTTATCTGTCAAGTTATTTACTCTTGTTGAAGAAAATACAGTATGTCACCACTGTCATACTTGAAAGGGGAAGAGTGTTTCATAGCCTTCTTAGACAACTGTGGAATATTGTGCCCAAACTCCACAAGTCATAGCTGGTTTTTTTAAATCTTATTTATTTATTTATTTATTTATTTATTTATTTATTTGTGTGTGTGTGTGTGTGTGTGTGTGTGTGTGAGAGAGAGAGAGAGAGAGAGAGAGAGAGAGAGAGAGAGAGAGAGAGAAATCTCTGGCCACTGCAAATCAATGCCCATCTAGCCTTATGTGGGTGACCGGCCAACTAAGCTTCAGGTGAGAAGGCTTTGCAAGCCAGCCAACACCTTTAACAACTGCTGAACCATTTCCCCAGCTCCAAGTCAGAGATTTTGAATGGTGAATTTTTAATGGCATCTGAAACCATATTAATGAACTTTCTCCCACTAGGTTATATTAAAACCTGTTATCTATCCTGCATGTTGAATGGATCTTTTACGCATGCATTGATTAGCTGGAAACTATTGACTCATTAATATATACTCACCTTCAATTGTTGATATACACCACATATTAACAAAAATACTCACGTGTGTTAATATTACCACCAAGTTCACCAAAAGCACGTGGAAGCTCCAGGAAGCTATCACGCTTGTAGCAAAGGATCCGCACTTTCTAAAAGTCTAATTTTTGCTTGAAAGCTCAGATTTTATCATTGGCAGCTAATGCTTTTGGTTGTTTTCCTGGAAGTGACAGGCTCCCTTCATTCATTTTTAAAAGAAAATGTCTGCCAAATACCCAAGTCTGAGTAACCAGTGTGTCTGTCAGACAATTTCAAGTTTAAAGAAAAAAATGTTTCTTGAAAAAAGCAGCTAACTCTGCTCAGAGTTCCATCAATGGCTTTCCCAGCAGACAGCCTCTGTGCCTCACAATACACTGTTTCCCACGAAATACTGAAAAGGTGTGTACCGTAAGGTGCAATAATATTAATTGGTTTTTTTTGCATTCTTTGTGAACAGGTATTGATTTTTTTCCACTTGTATCCTGTAAGTGCCTGGCAGCCAAGAATGCCACGCATACTAGTACAGTGTGAAGCCACCACCTTGAGCCATGTTCAGGCTCCCACAGGGTTGTCCCCTTGTTGGTGCTGTGCCCTTGAACACATTGCAACAACGCTGGAGAAAGGCCAACGGCATCCAACGCAACCCTGCAAATGCTGTTATCTTTCTCCACAATTTCCCGTGGCTCTCACTCATCAAGTGCAAATTTATACAGATGAAATTTACGTGATTAAATGTATGAATGTAGACCCGCAGGCTTTGCTGTACTTGTCCTTTCCATCACGTGTGTGCAGGAGGAAGCATCAGCCTTGAGAACATGCCAGAAAGATAAGTCATTTATTTGACAAGTGTTGGACACATATCGATTTGAGTGATTTCTGTGTATAAAAACAGTCAAAAGCTTGGTGCAGGAGGAAAAATAAAAATGAAGCCAGATGAGAATCCCAGGATGAATGATGGGACCACACGGGCCTGGGTGCAGGTTGAATGAACCTCCATGCCATTCTCGAGAGGGCAAGGGGATGTGGATGGATCTGGCGAATGGTAAGAACGGGCTTTTAGATTTAGATGGGACACCTTTCAGAAGCCAAATAATGAAGGTCAAGAGAGAAAAAGAATGAATGAAGAAAAGGCCAGGCCTTCCCTATGGGATTTACTCCATCAATAAAGGCAAAACCTGTCACCAAGGGCAAATCAAGTAGCAGAGAATGCCAGCTCTCAGAGCCTCTGGTCTAGACTTGATGTCCGAAGTCTAGTCTGTCGCCTCTTGTAGTGCAGTCCTAAGGCATTCGGTGAGTAATATTGCCTCTCTATGCTTCAGTTTTGCCAACCATTAAGCGGGTATAAACGTGGCACCCCTTCCAAGCAATGATGCTGAAGGCGGACATAATAACTGCAAATGCTTTCTCTAATATCTACCAGCCGCATAGTAGGCTCTTAGTGGTCACAGGAAGTGTGACAACTGCCCAGCTCCCCTCCAGTCTGCTCGAAGACAGCCACTACATAGTAGGTGTTCAATAAATGCCTGCTGGATCTACGCTGATGAACCAATGTATGGGATGTGTCATATCCTCACATATCTTTGAAGGATTTCTAAGCAAAGATTCAAGAAGTTACCAGTAGGAGATTCATTTAACTTTATCAGTGGTGAAAACGTTTAAAACACAGAGATCTCTAAGGTGCTTATTTTTAAATACCTACTAATTTATATTCGAGACAGCAGTACCATTCCTGAGAACGCTTTAGTATTACATAGAAATTAATATATCATGCTAGAAAATGCAATCTGCCCTAGGAATGAAACCATTCAAATGTATGTATATGTTTTTAATTAGTCCTTAAATGTTGACCCATGAATCTTTATGACAATTATTGACTGTGTAAAGTTCCCCCTAGATTAATATGCAGTAGATATACTGTGCATTTAAATTTGTTTCAATCAATGTTTTCATTTGCCACTCCCCCCAACCCACCATCACACACACACACACACACACACACACACACACACACACACACACACCCCATTTTTTTTTCTGTTCAGAAAGCAGGCTATGGTAAGAGCCGTTTGTCATTTTTAAGGCACAAGGATTAGGCTCTGACTAATTGGAAGATTTGCCCATTATTTAAATGAAACTTGTTTGCAGTTTCATCATCTGTGCAGATCTAGGAAGGCAGAGGACTGGCCCATCAATTCGGTTAGGAAAGAATAAATGAATTCAGAGACTGGCAGCGTTCTCTCGTGGGAGGCTCTCTGTCTCTGCATTGTTTCTCGCGTATTAATTATCCACGTAAAACCGCCTCCCGAGGCTGCGGGATTATCTGCTGTGCTCCAAAGCTCCCATGTCAGAGCCTCCCGGCCTTCCTCTGGCATTTGGATCCCTGATGTCAGCAAGGGCTGCTGCGATGCTGCAAAGCTGCCAAGAACACTCTGGGAAGTCAAGGCCCAGGGCTTCCTGGAGTGATTCCGGCTTTAGGACTGGAGGGGGTTAGGGCTCAGCCACAATGTAGGAGGGACTCCTTTGCAATTCTAGTACCCTGCTCTGGTCAGGTTTGGGGAGATGAAATGCAGGCATCGCCTGCTAGGAGCTGCACAGGAAGGAACCTCTCACAGGTCACTCAAAAGTTCAGACAAGGGCTCAACAGTTAAGGCATTTGCCTGCAGAGCCTGGAAACTGGGCTTTGATTCCCCAGTACCTACATAAAGCCAGATGCATGTGTCTGGAGTTCATTTGCAGTGGCTAGAAGCCCTGGCACACCCATTCTCCATTCTTTCTCTCTCTCTCTCTCTCTCTCTCTCTCTCTCTCTCTCTCTCTCTCTCTCTCTCTCTCTTTCTCCGTGGAAATATATATATATATATATATATATATAATATTTTAAAAGTCCAGACACTGGACTGACATAAAGATCAGAGGACGGGATCATTCCTGTCTGTATGCGCAGAGACATCAGAACTTGAGCTCTGGATTAGACCCCATTTTCACCCCCATGGTAAGTCCAGTTACCTCCCAAATGGATCTGTGGTGGTTTGAATGTAAACCATCCCCACAGTGCTTGTCTTGGTCTCTCTGCTATGAACGTATGAAGTGAGCAGCTTCTTCCTCCATAATGAAACGTCCCCTGGAATCTTATAAGCCTAAAATAAAACCTCTCCTCTTATAAACTACTTCCAGTCGAGTGTTTGTCCCAACAATGAGAAGGTAACAACAATTGGAAACTAAACCAGAAAGGGCTACTTCAGTTTTGATCCTAAATGATTGTCATGGTTTGATCCAGGTGTCCCCCACAAACAAATGAATGTGTTCTCATGATCGATCCTCAGCTGATGGCAGTTCAGGAATTACAACCACGCTGGAGCTGTGCTGTTGGGGGCGGGCTTATGGGGGTTATAAGTCAGCTTCCCCTTGCCAGTGTTTGGCATACCTCCCTGCCGCTGTTTCCAGTGCTGTGGCGGAGGTGATGTCCAGCCCTCTGCTCGTGCCATCGTTTTCCCTGCCAGGATGGAGTCCGTAAGCCTAATAAACCTATTCCTCCATAAACCGCTTTTGTTTGGGTTCTTTTTGCGCAGCAACTAGAATGCTGACTGCAACAATGATCAAATATATTACTCTCCAGATATGTCTCCAGATATGTCTCATATGCAGCCCTGTCCCTGGGGTGCAGCCCAGTTCACCTCCCTCCTGGGTGCTCCCATGTTGAGAATGGTCATGGCAAGGACACCCTGCTGCTCCTCACACTTTTCCTCTTCTTTTTCCTGGCTGTGTCCTGCTCAGCCACAAACCTCAGCCTAGGTAGGTAATTCCATGCATTACCAGGCTTCCCCAGCTTGTCGGGACCTCTCCCATTCAGGCATTTGCTACTCCACCCCGTGAGCACTTTGGAGAAGTGACTTGTACTGCTGTGTCCCAATGCAAAACATAGTTCCTGGCCCCAGACAGCCTCCAGCCTCTTTCAAGAAGTAATCACCGTCCCGTTCAGAAACCCAGCTATGGAAGTCCATGGAAGATGAGATCAGGTGCATTCAGGTAGAATGGTCTGGACAAATGTGTAGCCCAGGCTAGCATCAAACTCTCGATCCTTCTGTTTCCACTTCTTTAGTCATTTCCTTCCAGCATGTTCTACCACAAACTGCTAACATACAGAAGAGCTAAACGATGGGGAGGATTGTTATGGATCACTGTCATCCAGAAGAAAAGTGATGGCTGTACCCAGGACCTCATAGCAACTGTTGCCACCTGACAAGACCTGCATAAGGGTAACCCATCAACATGTTATCATGGGTGAGAGAGAGGCAATAAAAAACAGCAAATAGAAGGACTAGTTGGAGAAAAAGAGGGGGTTCAGTGGAGGTAGAGATGGAGAAGAGGTGAGACAATGGAGAATAAGGGGGGAACTATGATCAGGCTACATTGCGTATGTATGCAGGTTGTCATAAAAAGATTATAAAAATAGTACAGGTTCGACAGTTAAGATGGAGCACTCTCTTCCTCTTCCTCTCCTTTCTCCTCTTTCTCATTCCTTCTTAGAAAAGGATGTCCAGGTTTCTGAGTGGAAAGGAGATTTGAGCTCGACAAACAAGCAAAGAACCCCAGTTCCTATCCTTGCCCCCTCCCTTTTCTTTCTCCTCTCCCCCTACTGCTCAACTGAGGTGACGTGGAAGTCCTTTCTCTGCAGACCCCCGTCCACCTCCCCAACTCCATCCATTTCCTCAAGTTGCTCTGGGCTGGATCTTAGTCACAGACAGGAGCCTTCAGAGCTGCACAGCTCATTCCTGAGCCTCCCTGCTTCCTGCACCTATTCTAGGCTGAGGCCTCAGCACAAAGCTGGGCCTTTGCTCAGTGTTTGATTCAATGGCTCTGTCTCCAGTTCAGCTTCTGTTTTTGCATCTGAATGAGTGTTTTTTTTTTCTCGCTTCCTCTTCAACACTCTCTAGAAATCTGTAGCAAATGATCCGACTTGGTGTCAGTCCTCCAACTTAATTTTTCTATTTGAAACTTGAGTTGGCTCCTCAGGGTCTTTGCCTCTTCATATATTCTTTAGAACTACTTTGTCAATATCAATTAAATAATTTTCTGATAATTTGATGTGGATTCCTTGCATCAATAGATCACATTGGAGAAAACTAGTATCTTGATCCTATTAAATCTTCCTATCTATGAATGTGTAATATTTCTGAATTTATTTTGTTCTTTGTTTTAATTCATCACTGTTTAGTAATTCTCCTTATATAAATCCTTTTCATGTGTTGTTAGGTTTATAACTAAATATTTCACTTGTAGAGTATTAATATATTAAGGTAATTTTACATTCCACTTATCCAGTGTTAATCTATAGAAAAATAATTGACTCTGTATATTAATCTTCTATCCTGAAACCTTTCAAGAACCAATTCTTAATTCTAAAGGTTTTATGGATTCTTTAATATTTTTACAGAAAAAATATCATGTCATCTGTGAAGACTATATGGTTTCTTTTCTCCTAATTGGTACAATTATTTACTTTTACTATAATATCACATAAACTAGAAATTACTGTTGAAAATATGTGATGCAGGTCATTCTTGACTTGTTCTTTAATGGAAATGGTTTTAGTTTCTCTCTCTCTCTCTCTCTCTCTCTCTCTCTCTCTCTCACACACACACACACACACACACACACACACACACACACACACACAATTTAAAGTTTAAAAGAAAAGTTCATTGCTGGAAATCTCCATGGTTGCCTTTCTGATGGCATAGAGCAACTATTTTCCGAGGGAATCTTTCTGAAGTGATCTACTATACCATCCACAGGTGAGGGCCCTGTACAGTCAATGGCCACTAACCCAATGCTCATAGGAGAAGAAAAGAGACAGAGGCGATCACGGAGATGACAGTCATGAGACATGAAGGCATGATGAAACTTGTGCAGCTGTGTGTCACAGAATGCCACAGATTGCTAACAGTCATCAGGGACAAGGAAAAGGCAAGTATTTTGCCCAACAGCTTGCAGAGCAGCTATGTCCCTGCTGGTGTCTTGACTTTGGACTTCAACCTTCTAGAACCCAGAGAACCAACCACTAACTTATCCTCTTTGTGGTACGCTGTGATAGGAGCCTGAGGAGAGACTCTAGGCATGTATATAAGCCTGCAGAACCTTCGAGAATGTTCCTCTGTGCTGCACAGCCCTGGCTTTCCTCTACAGAGGTGCAGCCCCCCCATAAACACACAGGTAGTAGATTTCTGATTGCGCAGTTTCCTACTTCCCAAAGTTTGCCTGGGCTTCACTAGCATGGCCTGTTGTTTTCTCTTCATCAGCACAAGCCTAGATCCTTTGGCTTTTCCAAATCACCAAGTTCACTGAATCCCTGAATTATTTCCATTGCGTATGCTTCACTTTTTCCATTGCTACAATATCCTGTTTTATACCAAAGTGCTAAGAATTGAAAATGATACTTTAAATGAGACCGCTAGTCCTTTTATATAATGGTAGAATCATTCTCTTTGACCCAAATTCAATACACTCCATTCACACCTCTCAAAGCTGTTGGTACATTTTTGCGCTGCTCTGTATTGGTGGTTTCAAGCACCAGCTATTGTCATGCAGGATACACAGATGGCTAGAGGTTTCGTGGTTATAACCCATTTGCTTTCGCTGCTCACTTCATCATGTCTCTATTGTCTGAAATCGAACCCTAATAGCATGCATTTAACATGCACTTCATTTGCCATTACAAACTGTCAGAATTAGGTCAGGTACAGAAAGTGAAAGACCCTTTCACTCCAGGTCAAGGGCCGGAAGTAAACTTGACATTTGCTGAACACCAACCACCCCAGACACTTTGCATGCAGAATCTTCAAAGCCCCAGGAGGAAGCATTCGTAGATTTCATTTTAAAATTTCTATTTCATAATATGTAACCAAAAGCCACAGTGAAGTATCAGACCAAGAGTTAGAATCAACTTGATCAAGGCCACACTCTTCTGGATCGCGTGAGACCCAGTAGAGGAAAGGTGACGTTCTTCCCTTCTACCTGAGGTAAATCAAGACCCAAAGAAACCAAGGCAGTGGGAACTGGGAGATGTTCAGTGTCTTTAGCACAAGCACAATGACCCGAGTTCAGATCCTCAGCACCCACATAAAATGTGGGGTATGGAGGCACTTGTAAATCTAGTGCTGTGGCAGGGAATCCCTGGGGCTCACTGGCTAGTCTAACCAATGTAGTGAGCTCTAGGCTTAGCAAGAGATCCTGTCTCAATAAAATAAGCATGTAGAGCCAGTGGGCAAGGCACCTGACATCAACCTCTGGACTCTACATGCACATGAACTCAAATGTGCACTTACACACACACACACACACACACACACACACACACACACACACACTTCCACATGGATACATAAAATGCATATGCAAAAGAAAGAATGCAGGGCTGCAGAGATGGATAAGTGGTTAAGGTGCTTGCCTGCAAAGCCCAACAACCCGGGTTCGATTCCCCAGTAGCCAGTAAAGCCAGATAAGATACTTGCCTACAAAGCCTAACAACCCAAGTTTTATTCCTTCATACTCACATAAAGCCAGATACACAAAGTGGATCTATTTGGAGTTTGTTTTCAGTGTGTTGATTAAAAAAGCTCTCTCTCTCTCTCTCTCTCTCTCTCTCTCTCTCTCTCTCTCTCTCTCTCTTTCTCTCTCTCCCTCTCTCTCTCCCTCTCCTTGCCTATAAATAAATAATAAAATATTTTTTAAAACAAGAATGCAAAAAATGGCATATTATGTGAGAAAGAACACACTGTACGAGGGAGGGATAAGGCCCCTTCAGCTCTAGAACTATCCTTCTCTGAAGCTTCGGTAAACCATGCGCTTCTTCAAATCATTTACCCATTCATTCCATCTGGATTAGCTAAACCAGGAGTTCTGGGTGTGGGTCCACCCTGTGTGCCTTTACTTTCTGTGCGCTTAAGTCTGTGTCCATTCCACTTAGCTGGGAATACTTTCAATTCCATAGGACTTTCTTTTCCTTTCTTCTTCGAGTTCTTGGTTTTGCCTGCAGTAAAGGACATCCAGCAAAAGAAGGAACAAGAAAGCTCACTTCTACCTCCAAAATCCCCATGTGAGGCCAGACTGCACTTGGACCGCTGTGTCAGCCACAGGGGGACACTGGGGAGCAGCCATAGGTCCGATTCCTGCGGCTCTGCTATTCACCCTTGATCAAGCACAGCCGTTACCATGGCAACCATTGCACTGTGCTCTGTGGAGGCCACAGGTCGCCACTGCAGATGCCACCAGCAGCAGACAGTCTCTCTCCTCCCCTCCCTGCGTGCACTGACTCAGTAGCCTGCCTACACACCAGGCGACGGGCCACCAAAAGCAATTTGTCAAGAGATCCAAGGGGGGGGGCATCTGTCCCCCATTCCTGTCATACCCATAATAAGCATGGCACACACAACAGAGACCTCCATGAGCGGATGATGGAGGAGAACCCACACACATGTTCTGTTGTGCACGAATCTGCCCCAAAGAGAACATGATGAAAGTTTACGTGTTTCCTCCTGGATATGAAGGAAGACCTGTTCTCTTCACTGTGTGAAGACGTAGGGGTCAGCTGTGCAGGTCTTGCTAGCACCCTTAGTGTGTGTGCAAATTACCTGAGGTCTTGTGACTGCATCAGAGAACCGGGGTACGGCCTGAGAGTCAAAGCACTGCCTTCTTCCCGGGTGGGGTGCTGAGGCTGCTGGTTCATCAAGGCTCCGAGCAGCACAACTTAAATCACTCTCCTCCTTCTCTACATAAAGCTGACCCTGCCCCGCCCTGCCATTTGTCACCTCAATAAGGAATCAGAGTAAATGTTAGCTGGTTCAAAGCACACATCTCTATAGTCAGAGACTACATCTGCTTGGAATAAAGATAATGGCTACAATTTATTGGGGGCTTGCTCTTAGACAGCTCAACACACACACCACCACCATCATCACCACCACCACAATCACCAACACTGTCACCATCATCACCATCATCACTGTCATCACCACCATCACCACCATCAACAATACCATCACCACCACCATCATTACCTCACCACCATCACCATCATCACCACCATCACCACCACCACCACCATCACCACCACCACCACCATCAACACCATCATCTCCACCACCATCAACACCATCACCACCACCATCACCATTATAACCATCACCACCACCACCACTATCATCACCATCATCACCATCACCACCACCACCATCACCACCACCACCACTATCACCTCCACCAGCACCACCACCATCACCTCCACCATTACCACACAATATAACCTTTACTATTTAGTCATAATTTAAACATGGGGAAGCTGGTTCAGACCTGCTTTGTGATTTAGCCAAAGATGTACAAGAATACACACCTGAACAGACAACACACCTTGTCCTCTCCACACTGCTTGCCTGTACATGGACCTAGATGATGGCAACATACACATATCTCAGTACACACAGCTTCCTAAGAAAAATGATCTTCCCCTGAAATCTGGGTCCCCTGCTTGTCACTGTTTTGGAAGAGGACACTGAAAGAAACCCAAATAGGAAAATCATCTCTGGATGATAAGAAGGCCTGGGGGGGTCTATTCATTCAAGGGTGGTTTAGGAAGAGTCTTTCATGTACATATCACATGGAGGCTGGAGGAAGCAAAAGAATTGGCTCTACCCCCTGTGCTCCAGTTCTCTGGCCTCATTCCTATCCCCTTCTTATTGGAGTCTCCAGTAAGAACTCGAGGTATTTTATCTGATGCATTTATAAAATGTTACTTTAAAATAATGGAAATAATCTGTCACATTGAAGGGAATTGGAGCCTGATGACTTTCTTATCCATTGTATATTTCCTGAGTCTTTTTGAAAATACTCATACCAACACACACTCTCATACATTTGAGGAATTCCCACATTTTGTGTTATTTGATTTGGCCTCCCTGGCAACCTTCTGACTTCAGTGTGAGGCTTTGGATACTTGGGTGTGTGTCCTGGCTCTGCAACCTGGAGCTGACCAGCTCAGTCACCTTTTGCGACCAACTATGGCCTATATATTTTATTTTTTTTTATTGTTTTCTTTGTTTGTACTTTTTTGTTCTTTTGAGATAGCATATTTCTTACATGGGACAAGTTTATCTCCCTTAACTCAACCTCAACTCAAAGCTGCTGTCTGTCAGCGATCCTTGGTGATCCTCCAGTCTCTGTCCTTCCCCAGCCCAGTGGACTGAGGTTACAGATGTATGTTGCCACATCAAGCTTTTTAAAAAATAGCTTATTTATTTGGAGAGAGAGAGAGAGAGAGAGGAGTATGGATGCACTAGGGCCTCCAGATGCAAGTGTCACTTTGTACATCTGGCTTTATGTGGGTACTGGGGAATGGAATCTGGGATGTTAGGCTTTGCAAGAAAGTGTCTTAACCAATGAGCCATCTCTCCAGCCCCTCATCAAAATTTTTATGTGAGTTCTGAGGAGTCAAACTTGGTGATCTCTATCCAAAAGGCCTTCCTGCTTAAGCAGCAAGTGCTGAGCCATCTTTCCAGCCCCATGAGAATATTTTTAATATGAATATTTGAATTCAGATTTAGTGTGAACCCAAAATTCTATACTACTAACAAGTAAAAGTTCCCAGGCTACACCATTAAAAAGATATATTAAATGGCTAAATCATATCTCTTGTGATTAAAAATATAAGTCTGAGAGGTTAATGAAAGGACTAACTTCACTAAGCAGTGATTCTTAATTATTTAATCCAGGGTGGATCCCAGGGTTTGGTAACCTTAATGATTGTAGTGCCTTTTCAGCACTGACGAATGTTCACTATGTTCCTTTTTTTTTTTTTTTTTTTTTTTTAGTTTTTAGGGTAAGGTGAGTGATCCTGACCTTGGCCATGGAACTTGAGAATCACCCATGTCCAGGGCATACCTCTGACTCACAAATTTAGGGTCTTCAGAGTTTGGGGTTCAAGAATCACTTCAGAGCTCCACGGATGAGTTTTGCAGTCAAGGTTAAGAGCCGCTGATACAGAAGGAGGCAGGGCCCAGGCAAGAGAACCACTAGCCATGTAATGTTTTATCCAGGACTGCAAGAGGTTTGGCACTGTCATAGAGGAAAAGAAAATACTCCCCAAAGATGAATTAAATCAACTTCCTTACTCTTCTGGTTATGAAGTCGGGATTTTCACAAAAGTAAGAGGGAACCTTACAATGAAGAAAGGGAACAATGAGGGCATCAGATGAGGGAGTGAAGCAAGGGTGTCTTCCCTTAAGTGTCCACAGAGAGACATGGTAGAGTTCTCTTACAGCCAGCATTTGATCTCATGTCTACTGTCACTCTGTGGCATCCTTCTCCACCTTCTAGATGTCCAGCTAGTAAATGTCCAAAGTGATCCTTGTCATGGCCCACCCAAACCAACACCAACGAGCAATGGTGAAGCGTGGTAACTGCTTCCTCATTACAGAATAAATAACCAATGGCCCTGGACACGGCAGTTTTCAAGTGGGTATGTGTTGATACAGAATTCCTGGCAAGTCTATGTGACTGGCAGGCTCTCGCTGTCCATCTCAGATCCTGACTCAGTAGACCTACAGTGGATTTGGGGTATGCATCTTTTGGTAGGTGTGACCAGAAGATCCAATAGCTGTAGTTCTCAGACCCCAGGTGTATGGAGAAATGGTGACCTGTTACCTGTGGGTTGTTGGTCATTAGAGAAAACAGTCTGATGAAGAACCACCCAAATGAAGATGTGTTGTACTTCTCCTACACCACCTTGCCCTTTAATACCCGAGGTTTCTAGGAATTGGGCTTTCATCCCCTATCTTTTGTGTATTTCTATAACCTTTATGATTCTTGTGTGTTGTAAGCTGTATATGACATAGTGCAACATTGGGCCCTTCTCCCCCAACCAATCCCTTAACCTTAGAGCCTACAGAAGTTCCCTTGCCATTACTGGGATAAAATACTTGACCAGAAGCAGCTTATGAGAGGGAAGGGTCTATTTCAGCTCACAGTCTCAAAGGGAAGAGCAGGTGCTACTTCCTGTCATCTCAGCTCAGCAGCAATAATCACAGTGAGCTTGGAGCTGGCCTATATTTCCTCCACAGGCCACCCCCAGAGATGAGCCTCCTCCAACAAGACTCTATTGCCAGAGGACTCTATGTATAGCCTGGACTGGAAACCCCCAGTGTAGACCCAAAAGCATGGCCAGGAGCTCTCACTGGAGAAAGAATGACTGAACAAACGAAGGAATAAGGAAAGATCTCCCTCTTACGGGGACATGACAAGGAGGGTCCTTTTGTTGGGAATGTGATTAACTTCATCTGTTTTTCTGCCTTTTCCAATGGCTAACTGGCGACCTGCCTGCCAATATTTGTGCAAGGACTCAAGGAGTTTACCACCAATCAAATATCCCACCTACAGACTTAAACAGGGCTATTATCTGGCCCCAAGCAGACAGACATGATTGCTTCTGAATTGCAAAATGATTTCATCTGCTGGGTTTATACTTCACCAGTCTGAAGGCGGGAAAGAGAATCCAGGAAACTCAGAGTAAAGCAACAAACTGGCAGAGGATCTCTGGGGTTTCTCTGATATACTGCCCAGTATCCACCCTTGTCTCTCATTTGGGATCGATCACCAATAACAATTTCCTTTAATATAGTCAGAGTTTGTTTTATAGTGGCTATTTAGGAAATCAATTGTGAAATATCGCAAACTGTTTTATTACTTTTTTCTTTATGAACAAAGACACTGGTGATGTCATAAAGATAGGTACAGATCAGTGATTCTCCTACCTCAGCCTCTAGAGTTCAAGGCCAGTCTGTACTGCAAGATGAGTCTCAAGGATCAGCCTGGGATAGAGGGAGGCCTTTCCTCAAAAAAAGAAAAGAAAAAAAGATTTTAAAAAGGAGAAAAAGGAAGAGGGGAGAAGAGAAGAAAGGGAAGGGAGGGAGGAAGGGAAGGAGAGAAGAAACAGGAGGAATACTAATAAGGCAGCAAGATGATTACTCAACAACATAAGACCCCTGTAAGACCATAGTAATTAAAATGTTCTACTATAATGTTGGAATTTCTGGATTCTTCAGTCATTCCTCCTATTCTTATGTGAACCTGTGTGCATTTCCTGACTAAAATGGTGACCATCACATTCTTCACATACTAAGGCACTGGGCTTTTGCTTTGAGGTTTTCTGATCTCTCTTAATTTTTTTTCAGTGCATTTTAATTGCCTCTGTTCCATTTGTTCATAACACAAATTCCTTTTCTCTCTTTTGTGTGTTTACATGCATGTGGTATACGTGTGTGTTCATCTATGTGCAGGTATACATGCACGTGTGTGTGTGTGTGTGAGTATGGAGGTCTGAAGTCAAAGTGGGGTGACTTGCTCTGCTGTTGTTCATCTTGTTTCTTGACACAGGGTCTCACACTGCACCTAGAATACCCTGATTCAGCAGACCAGCTAAGCAGTTAGCTCCAGGGATCCTCCTGTCTCCACCTCCCCAGTGCTGGGATTACAAACATAGAACCACCACACCTGGCATTTTAACATGGGTTCTAGGGATATGGTCTCAGACCCTCATGCTTGTGTGGAGAACAGTCATTTCCCAGGCCCCACACAGCTCCTTCTCTAAACGTCAGGCATTAAGGAAAGAAAAGGAGTTTCTAGAATTCAGTCCATGTCTCATGTAGTGGCCATTCCGATGATATCTTGGTGTTGGATAATCTGAATCTGTTTGGATGCAGAATCTTATTTGGGGTTGGAATATAACTAGTTAAGATTGTGTGCTGTGCCAATATTTTCTAGTTGTTTTTGTTTGTTTGTTTGTTTTGTTTTTCCTCAAATCAATCCCTCAAACTCATCTTCCTTTCCTGTTGGCCAGTATACCCTCCCAGATTTGCTCATTCAGGCACAGAATAGTTGATTTTGAGCAAGGAGAGATGCAAACACACCGTATTTGCAGGAAGCACTCACTCCATGAGCTATGGTGAAGGAGGTCAGGCTACAAGCACACCCACATCCACCAATTCTGCCACCAGAGACATAAGCACGGAAAGCATCTTCTTTTGTGCATTGCTCTGTAGAATGAGAAGTCCTGATTGTGGCCTCTCATCTCCTTCAGAAACTTCTAGCAAACAGCTATGGACAATGGCGGGAAAAGAATCAGCACAGGAACAACACCAAAATATTACGCTAGCAGAGGAGAAATGACACCAGAAGAAACAAGGATGGAAAACACCAAGATAAAAAAATTGTGTAAAAACAAACTTTTTTTAAAATTTAAAAGGCATTTATAAAGTGTTTCATTATTGTTTTGTTTTATTTTGGGGGGTACAGGGTTTTATGTACCAGGCTGTCTTTGAAATTGCTGTCTAGCTAAGGCTGTCCTTGAACTTCTGATCTTCCTGTCTCTACCTCCCAAAAGATGGGATTTGCAGGTATAGGCTTATAAACTGTTCAGTTAACTTTCTAAGGGTAAAATTAATACAAGCATTTTAAATGTTTTAAAAATCCACTAGCACTGAATGGAATTGAGTAGGGGATGGTTGTTTTTTCTTCAAGGTAGGGTCTCAGGCTAGCCCAGACTGAGCTAGAATTCACTATGTAGTCTCAGGGTGGCCTTGAACTCACAGCGATCCTCCTATCTCTGCCTCCCAAGTGCTGGGATTAAAGAAGTGTCATGAGGTAAGGGAGGTGCCAGGGAAGATGGCTGACTAGCAGACACACTGTAGACCTCGGGAAACAAGGGCCAGGGTTTTCAGCAGGGATCCAGGTCGTGGACACAAGCTGTGGCCACGCGCTGAGCTCCAGACACCTCCGAGCACAGGATCCTCACGACTGGAAGCCACCAGCGTGGACCAGCGCTCACAGGAGGCAATTGTGTTTGTATTTTTCAGGATGCGGCAAGAGAGCTGGGGCCCATCTAACACTACCAACCGACCGTAGGCCAATAGCTGAGATCCTGCAAGAGAGGAGGCACCACAGTCATATCGTGGAGGATCCATATGGAACCCCGCAGAGAAGGACGCGATGAACAAGGGACCCACAGCCACAGCCATTCAATCAACACAGGATAAGCCAGTGAGACGGAAACCAACGATTCTCGACACAAAACCCCCTAAGCTCAAAACATTAAAGCAGCCTTAATACTCACCCACCACGACTCAGGGAACTGAGAGGAAGAGGGGGCGGAAAGATTGTGAGAGCCGTGGTGGGGGAGACTATCCAGAGGCATGGCCAGGAGAACCTGGCTGAATACTAGGCTATCCATGGTCCCCTGCCACAAGGACTGATCCAGAGGACCCATGGAGGAGGTTATCCAGCAGTTTGGGGGGGCAGCGGGGAATTGGGGATAACAACTCATTGTTTGCCCACTAAATATTGTAATTCATTATGGACAATGAAAAATGAATAAAATAAAAATTAAAAAAAAGAAGTGTCATGAATGGAAAGTTTTGAGACAATCTAAGAAACTCTTTCATCCAGTCACACATTTGGACCTGTTTCGGTGAGGCACTGGGCTTTACTTGGTGCAGACCCAGAGGACAAAGGACACTATTAGACTTAAATTTCAGAATACCATGCATGGAAACATGCACTTGAGAATAATGTTTCTCTCTTTGGATATTTTTGCTTTTACTGGGACAAAATACCTGACCAGAAACAGTGTAAAGAAGAAGACAGTTTATTTTCCGGTTATAGTTTCAAGGGGAAGCCCAGCGTGTTGGGAAATCACAGAAAAGTCAGAAGCCCAGGTCACATTGTCACATGAGGAGGGAGAAAGTGGAGAAAAATAAATGTAGAATGCTGAGTTAGCTTTCTTCTTTTTATACAGCCCAGGAAACCAGCCCATAGTTAGGGTGGGTTCTCCCACCTCCGTGGTTCTAAACTAGAAAATCCCTCACAGACATACTAAGAGAATCACGTCCATGGTGTTTCTAAATATTGCCAAATTAACGAGCAGAGATTAACCAGCAAAGCACACGGACTGGTCATGTTGCAGTCAGCTTTCTAGTTGCTGCACAAAAAGAACCCAAACAAAAGCAGCTTGTGGAGGAATGGGTTTATTTGGCTTACTGACTCCAGGGGAAACTCCATCCTGGCAGGGAAAACGATGGCACAAGCAGAGGGGTGGACATCACCTCCACCACAGCACTGGAAACAGCGGCAGGGAGGTGTGCCAAACACTGGCAAAGGGCAGCTGTCTTGTAACCCCAAAAGCCCGCCCCCAACAACACAGCTCCATTGAGGTTGTAAAATCCAAACTGCCATCAGCTGAGGATTGATTACCCAGAATATATTCATTTGTTTGTGGGGAACACCTGGATCAAACCATGACAGGTCATTTCCCTGTAATAGAAAAGAAAGTATTGGACATTGTCATACCTACCTGATTGTCTTTCCATCCCCTAGAAATGGGGATTTATAACTGAAATCCAGTGGAGAGCGGTCCCTGCCAGTAAGCCGCCTATGGAAGAGTTCACACATCATTCCTTAAACAGTTCATGTCCATCTGACCTACAAGGCTGAGCTGGGGCCAGATCTCAGAGGCAGCTGACTCCAGGGAAAGAAAGGTAGACAGGGAAAGAATCATGCCAAGGGTTTCTGAGAGCTCCACCTGCAGATGAAGCTGTGACTGAGAGCATTTAGAAATCAAGGAGAAAGGAAGTGAATTGATCCTGAGCTTTGTTTTCATGAGCTCTTGCTTTCGATGTGTCGTTATTAAACTCAACCCTTGCAAACATTACCATCTGCATCGAATTTTATTCCTGCAAATAAGGTCTGGAAAATTTGTGGGTAGAAAAACGGTGAGGTTGAAAAGATATCTGAGACAGGAATCTTAGCATCCTTAATTACAGGTTCTATTATTTAACCAGTGAATAAAGCAATTCAAAGCATTTCAACAAACATTTATCAAGATTATGCAATATGAAGAGATCTATGATTTTACAAAGCTAAATACACACATGACAGTGAGTATTATTTTTCTGTTAAGCTAGTTAAAAACTGGAAGAGGTTCTAATGAACTGAGAAAATACATCTTTTAAAAGAAGGAGAAAAAATACTGCTGAATGATTGTAGCAAATAGTCATTTACTCAACATTGCAACATTCAGGTTTGTAATCACACAGTAAAAAACTATAGACTTTGCAGAAAAAAATATGGAGTTAGGAGCTCAACACTCAAAAAAAAAAAAGAGAAACGTTCTCAGTAATACCTTTATAAAATTGGAGGGGCTGGGGAGACATCTCCATCAGTAAACTGCCCGCTGATCTCATCTCTAGAATCTAAAAACCTGCCAGCCTGGTGGCATGTGATGTTTGTAATCCCACACTGGAGATGTGGAGATAGGAGGATCCCTGGGGTCTACTGGCCAAGTAGTCAGGTCTGCTTGGCAAACTCTAGGCCAATGAGAGCTAAATAAAGTGAAAAGGCGAATGGCACCCGAGGAAAGACACCAGAAAGAGTCCTCTGGCTACCACATACCCATCCCCGAACACACACACACAAAATTTTAAACAAGAACCTGAGCAAAACAGTACTGTGAATGGTAATGGTTGAGAGCTGATTGGATTACAAGAAGTTAGCACTTTACATAGAGAAAGGTCTGAGGTTGACCCCCAAGGTGAATGATGTGTAAAGTGATGGCTGGAGGTTGTCTGAACAGAATTCAGGTGTCACATCATTCATTCCCAGGTATCTGGATGCACATGGGGGTAGGATTGTCACACATATGGCGAGCTGAGGCAGCTGGCAGTGATGTGAGGTGTGTGAGTCTTGTGTGCCTACAAGGCTGGTTCAGCTGGGCGCCGTTTTCTTGATTCATCTCTTATTTCTCACTGACAAAATCACTGTTAGCCAACAAGAAATTCACAATGTGTTCAAATTGTTCTTTAATGTATCAATCACCCTGGAACCAATTTGCAGTTTGAAAATAAGTGTCATAGCAGAACTGGCTTGATATATACATATATCGGGATATATACATAGTCATGGATATATATAGATGCATAGTTAGATATGAATATATGTGGAGATTTATATATATACATGGAGATATATTTATATATCCATTTTCTCATCTTTTGCAAAACATTGTTCCTTCTCATCTGCCATAAATTTATCTGATTAGTACTTTTGTTTAAACTACAAAAAAGTTCCAAAAACTCATTTGTGATTTTAAAGCAAGGACAGTAACAACAGTAATTGCTACAAGTAGATAAAGTCCCACCCTGAGCGATAGGAACCACATTTCACATGTATTTTAAGTTCCAAAACCATGTGACATAAGCTGGCCTGAGAAATTAGAAGCCAGGGGCCTCAGCCCCAATCTGGGAACAGTTTCCTTTTTTTAAAAAAAAAATTTATTGACAACTTTCATAAATACAAACAATATACTATGGTCATACTCCCCTTCCATCCCTTTCCTCCTTTCCCTCCTAAATTCCCCCTCCACTTCTTTTTGGCTTTTTGAGGTAGGGTCTCCTGGTACTCTTTCTGTAGTCCCAGCCAAGCCCTCAACTCATGGCAATCCTCCTACCTCTGCCTGCCAAGTGCTGGGATCAAAGGTGTGCGCCACCACAATTAGCCAGATATCAATATTTTTTTTCCTCCTATTATGCAGGGTTTGTGCAGGTAGCATCAGCCGCTGGGAGGTCATGAATATTAAGGCCACTTTTGTGTCTGGAAGGCAGCATTGTAAGCTGTCCTCTCCATTCCTTTGGCTTTGACATTCTTTCCACCACAATTTCCACAATGGAGTCTGAGATTTGAAGGATACAGAACTGCTTACACCCCACAACCTTGCAGAGCAGGGGGTGTGAGGGTGGGGGTGGGACTGTTCTCCTTCATCAGGAAAGGAATGCTGAACATACTTGAGATTTGATTTGTTACCGTCGTGTCCCTTTTCCTGCCAGAGCCTCACACAAACATCATTTGCCTTCATATATGACTTTAACACCAGCCATCTTGTAGCCTATATAAAATGGACATTTTGGCACAACACTCAAAGTCGACTTTAAATATCCATTTAAAAACTTAACTTTCCCCATATTCATTATAGTTATTTGAATATAAAATGTCCCCTATAGACTCATGTACCCCAGTTTGTGGTACTGTTTGGGAAATTTGTGGAACGTTTAAGAGGTGGAGTCTTGCTGGAGGTAGTGCGTCATGGGGGCGGGGCTTAAGGGGCCACACCCCAGTCCCTTTTGCCAGGTTCATTCTCTCCCTGATCATGTGATAAGGTGACTCTGGCTGGCTCTTCCTGCCATACACTTCCCCTCAAAACTGAATGAACCCTTTCCTTCCATGAGCTGCTTCTGGTTGGATATTTAGTCCTCGCAATGAGAAAGTAACTGATATATCCATTAGCCATTTACTCTGAAGTCATAGGCTACTGAGTGGACTTACATCCCATAAAGCATTATTACACTGTTTCCTCTGATGAGTCTTCAGAGCCCTGGGAATGAGCATTCTCTACAGAAGCCAAGCTCTCCAGGGTTGTGTGGGAAAGAGGAGTAGGAAGGCATTCCCAAAGCCCCATGGTTACCGAATATTCTACACAACTTTTTTTCTGCCAAGAAACACAAGGCACCCCCACCCCAAAATGGCACAAAGCACAAATGCCACTTTGACACTGAAATCAATGACATTTGCCTTGAGATAATTCCATCAACTTCTCTTTATATGTTTTGGCTTAATTTTGCTTGCCTGTGCATAAATCATCCTATGGGGTTTAATTCCTACAAAAGAAAATATAATCCAACCTTCTGCTATGAACACAGCTACAACTGTATTCCTGTGCCAAGGAGCCAGGAGAGAAATCAAACATTTGGGCCCTAGTGAATTAATCTATACGCCCCAATTTCCTAGAACACAAGCCCGCCTCAAACAATAGACCTGGGGTTAACTCTTTCTCAGCGAGTCTTCCTTGGCAATAGTTACTTTGTATCATTCTCTTCACTTCTCACAAAGATGACCTCCCATAAACCTGAGCTAATATCCTAAGTCACAAAGGCAGGAGTCAGCAGTAGAAGGTTGGGTCTCCTCAGGAGCACATTAGCACACAAAGTATTTCTATAGGACAGAATAAGGAGGTGGGGCTTCCAGTGTCTTAAATGTCACTGTTCTGGATGGGGATGTCCATCCTTCTCTACTCTGACGTCGATCCGTTCCCATCATGGTGACAATTTGCAGGGAGAATGGACGTTGTGTGGGAAAGACAAGCTAACTTTACACTGTCCATCCACTTGGCAGCAACGATGAGGTGAGCTCTTCTAGACAGAAATCAGTACAAATAGAAGGAAGTGGTTATTGACTCCGCACATTGCAAAGTTTATTTTAATAACCCTCAGTGAAAGACAAAGATAGCACTGTGAGGTCAGAAAGAAATCTGGGTAAATGAACCCAAACGAAAGAAAATCAGGAATCCTTTCACAACATCTCAACTCACTGCATCCCACTCAGAGGTCAGCCAGGTAGGCAAAGGAACAGTTAAAAGACTCCGCTGAGCCATAATCCCCGATCGTTATACTTAAATGGCTCCTCTCCACATAAAGGAGGCCCTTCAATAACCATAGATCTAATTTCTGTTAATTTTACGTAACTCTAACAGAGTCATTAACATTCGAGGAACCCACCGCACACGAGCCCCTCCCTGCTCCCCTCATCTCTCCTGTGAGTGTATCTCTTGAAAATTTAATTATTACCAGTGGAATTCCTGTGCTAACTAAAGGCTTTTGCAATGAAATCAATAGTTGATGAAAGCGAAGTCTGAAAAAGCCACATTAAATGCACCCCCCTCCCCCTTCCATTTCCACATCATCCACATGGCTCCTGTGTGGTATCACAATTGGAGACCTTCAAAATATCCCTTTCAGGCAGTTAAAATGGCTAAGTGTTATCCAGAGGTAGCTATTATATATTTATAAGGACTCCCCTATACACTTCTGGATTTATTAAGTGCTCCAAAGATCTGTTTGGCTTATTCCGACTATCACACACCATCTGAAGAAACAAGAGGAAACTCAAGAGCAGGGACCTGTCTGTGGGGATCATGACTGTTGTCAGGAGAGAGGCCAATTGTATGTTCTCCTTAGAACTTGAAGTGAGTCCTCTTTCCTCTTCTGCTCTTCTCTAATTCCAGCGCCCCCTTGCAGTTAGCGGATGGGCTTGGGTGTTATAATTCAAAGCTTGTGCTACACCAGGCTACCCTCCCCTGGTGATGTACCCTGTGCCATCCTGTGACACTTCCCCATGAACAAGTGTTTTGTAAGCATATAATGCATAATTGTGCATGGTTGTCTGGTTCCCCAACAGGGTGGTCCTGGGGAACCGCAGCCAGGATGGCCCATGACTGGACCGTTTAATGCCTAGGCACTGAGACACCTGTGGGAAAGGGAGCCCAGTGAATCCTCTGGATAAGCAACCTAATAGGGTGGCGGGCTAGATGAGTGAAACCCTCATACACAGGTGACGTAAAGATCATCTCATCTCAAGGCTACAGGAATGACAGGCGCACTGTATCTGGAAAATCCAGATGGCTACCATTTTCTGGTTAATCTGTCCAGAGAGTGACTTTGCTCTTCAATTTTCCTTTGACTCAGCAACACAGCGTGAGCACAGGTCACACAGGGCAGGTCTGGTTGCTTGTTTGTGTACAATGCATACCCATCCACAAGTGGTTCTATGTGTGTTGTACTGCCCTCAGGAAGTTTCACGTGAATGGAAGGCAAAACTGAAATAGACACGCATAACAAGCCATAAAGAGTAGAATTCAGTGAGAGATAGATGGTGAATGAGAGCTCTCTCACAGAGACAGCTTGCTGTGGACTGATACAAGGTCAAGGCTTTTTGCATCTCACACACAAGAGTGACATCATAGAGCAAACAGATGTGGTTGCTTACAGCTAGTGGTAGCCAAAACCATTAGTCACCTGAGTTCACGCCTGGCAGCCTCGAGATTACTGGCCAGATTACCATCAACAGCACAGTCACCACTCGGCTCCTCCACGTGGCAATGTGTTCAGGCAGTGTGGGCTGGAAATGAATGAGGCAGAGAGAAGGCTATGGGAAGAAAGAGGAAAACTGGTTGGTATACTCACTCACGCACAGTTCTTTGAAAAGCTGTGGCTTTGCAAAGACAAATGCAACCAAGAAGCAATCCCTCCAGTGTCTGGGTGGTCAGGTTCAAGGTTGGTGTGTTCTCCATGTTGGGCTCTGTCCTACCACTCCGTCAGTGTAAGCCCATGAGTAAATTACTGAACTTCTCCATGTTTCAGTGTTCTCATCAAGAAATTGTCCTGTCCTCTGTCTGTTAATGTGACTCTTCTTATTAACCCATGTAATAAAGGACAAATGAGATGTCATGAATAAAGCACTTGTCACAGAGACTGGTATACAGAATGGGCAAGAAATGCTAGTCATGATATGAGTAATGGTGGTGTGTCTACTAGTGTTGATGAGCGAGTTTTGGGTTCAGTGAGAGACCCTGTCATAAAGGAGAGAAGTGAGAGTGATCAAGAAAACACCCAACATTGACCACTGACCTCTACCTGCACACATGCAACCACACACCTATAGACACGCACACACACACATGTTAAAAGCATATTAATCTGCAAAGTAGCCCCGTTTTCTATTCTCCCATCCTACAGACATTCATTCAAGGTTGCAGAGTAAGGGATAGAATGTCTAAAGCAATTGCCACCACGTCTACTCGTCACTGTCTCTCTAGCTCCACTCTGCATTGAGAGATCCTCCAAGTAGCATCTTATTAACATGAAGAGGAGCAGGTAATCAGTCCTCCAAGACTACCTGGAAAAATAGGAGGCATCAACTATTATCCTCTGCACAGCCAAACTTGAGCAAAAGGTAGCTGTGAGATTTAAGAGAAAGTGGAATTTGCCTGAAATGTAAGAGAACGTAGTTTGTACCCTCATCAACGGTGACCTGCAAACACACATAATGTCTGTAGTGGTTAACCTTGATGGTCAACTTGACTGGGTTGAACAGCACCTAGAAAATTAGTAAAGCACATTTCAGATCGTATCTGTGAGGGTCTTGTCAAAAAAGATTCATTAAGCCAGGAAGACCCGCTCTGGATTTGGGAAACCGCATGTCATAGACTGAGAGCCTGGGGAAATTAAAAGGAAATAAAAGAGAAGCTTGCTAGTATGGGCATTCTCTCTTTCTGCGTCCTAGCCACTGTGATGTGAATTGCTCTGTTTGTCCACACCCTCCCTGCCATGAAGGATTGAGACCTATGAAACTGTGAGCCAAAATGTATCCCTCCATCTTTAAATTGCTTCTGTCAGGAATGTGGTCACTGCAATTAAAAACTGACTAACCCAGTCTCCAAAAGGAGAAAATAAATGATTAGTTACCTGTATCTGACAGGAGTATCATCCTGTGCTTTGTTTAGAAGGCTTTGGCATGGGGAGTGTGTGTTCATCAGGAATTGCTCAAGAAGAAAAAAGCTTTGGAACTGCAAGTTGTCACTCATTGTACATTTCACCTTCTTATTTAAAAGTTGACACTTTCATAGCTAATGTGAAATGTCCACATAAAACCCATTTACAAAGCCCTTTGTTTGTAAGTTACTTTGCATCTGTTTGCCAAACTAAACTTCTCTATCACCCAGAGAATGCTGAACAAAAAATAGAGCATTTCAGCTCTATTTAACAGTTAAACTAAACTCAAAGGAATTAAGTGGCTGACTATAGACCATGTGACCTGGACAATGCTGAGGGCCAAGATCTGAACCCAGGTCTTCCAACTTCTATCTATCCCTCACCATTCATTCACTTTATCGTGTATTTTTGCATGCATGTGCAATGTGTGTGTGTGTGTGCTCATATGTTTGGGAATGCACACGTGTGTATGCATATATGAGGCCACGGTTGAAGTGAGCTATCTTTCTCTACTGCTCTCCACCTTGTTTATTGAGATAGGGGCTTTCATTTGAACCCAGAGTTCACGAACTCAGCTAGCCTAGCCAACCAGTTTGGTCTGGGGATCCCCTGTCTGCCTCCTGATCACTGGGATTACAGGCAGCCCACCATGCCCTGCCAGCATTATGTGGATGCCAGGAAATCCAACCACGGATCCTCACAGTAGTACAGAAAGTGTTTTACCAACTGAGCCATCTCCTCAGCCCCTCACTGAATATTCCTCTATTATGAAGTCATTGCTCTGAGGGTAGTTAGAATCAATGCTGCATTTGAGCACGGACCTCTGTGCCCATATGGCATTAATGAATGCCCGTCCAAGGAAGCACACAGAATTAGGCTGCAGAAATAAGAGTGCATAGGTGGAATAATAGCCTTGCAAGTGGACTGACCCCATCTGGGGGACGGTGTGAAAAATGAGCCCCAAGAAGCCTGAGGAGTCTGGGACTTATCCGAGGAGCAACTGAGAGTCGTCAGCAGGTTTTACATGGGCAATTATACAATTATATGTGTGTTCAAAAGGAGAAGTCTGCCCGTCATTGGTGTCTAGATGTCAGACATCAGGAGGGCTGCAGAGGAAGTGGGACAGAAAGACAAGAGGAAAAACTCCTTAGGAAGGCCGTCTATTACAGCTCAGGGTCAGCTTGGGCTTGTATTGTTCTAGAATCTGGCCAGCCAGCTCCTGCTCTGGAATGTGAATTCTTTGCAGGAACTCATGTTTTATTCAATTTCCTGTGAATTATACATTGCTAAAAACTGCTTACAAGGCTTCCTTTCCCAAATAGCCTGACACCACCCCAACCTTGACAGGAACAAAGCCTGAGTGCATTGCTCTGCACTCAAATGCAATTCCCTTTCTCCGTTTCTGTCTCCTGGTAAATATGGACTGTCGTGCCATAGCTTGCATGCATCCTAAGAACTCTCTCCTGTACAGCATTCCTGCAGCTCACTCCTATGTGACCAGCCACCATCACGTACTATGGTTTGATTAAAAGCTCCTGAACAAATCCTTGTCTGCAAACCTGACCTCTTATTAAGAAGGATATGATGGGCTGGAGAGATGGCTCAGAGGTTAAAGGTGCTAGCTTGCTTGCCAAGCCTGTAAGCCTGACTACCAGGGTTCAATTCCCCAGTACCCATGTAAAGCCAGATGCACAAAATGGCACGTGGGTCTGGAGCTCATTTTCAATGGCATGAGACCCTGGCAAGCCACACACACTCTTTCTGTCTGCCTCTCTCTCATAAATAAAATAAAAATACACTTTTTAAAATTTATTTTCAAGCAGAGATGAGAGAGAGAGAGAGAGAGAGAGAGAGAGAGAGAGAGAGAGAGAGAGAGAGAGAGCGCACCAGGGCCACCACCTAGTGGGTCTGGCTTATGTGGGTACTGGGGAATTGAACCCAAGGCCTTAGGCACTGGAGGCAAGTGCCTTAACCTCTGAGCCATCTCTCCAGCCCAAAATACACTTTAAAAGGGTATCATTATAACATCAAGGCATGATTATGTCTCTGCTCTGGTTTGCATCCTTTATGGACCACCATTGCCCAAATGTTATCCTGGAGTCCAACCTTTTCATCATCACACACCTGTAAACCCTCTATCAACTAGCTCCTCACCTCTGGCCAGTCCTCTTCACCTTCCGAGGTTCCAGTCAATGACTCCTTCTAGGGATGCCTGAGCAATGTTACACACTTACACATGCTCTGTACCTGGCTGCACGCACACCATGATCTGATCCATTTCTGTCTACCATCTCCTCCTCAGAGCAAACTTCTCTCATACAGGCACCACCCCTCACTTGACCCCAAAGTAGAAGTTTCTTTTCCCTCTTTTTGTAAGGCCACTCTGCAAATTTTCTACTTCTTAAAATGGTATCACTTTCTATTAAAAAGAAATTGTGGTTGTACTACTGGAGGGTGAGGATGCTCCCTAACGAAATTCTTTCTTCAGCACCCAGTACTCGCCATACAAAAGGCGCTCTTTAAATATATATATATATATATATATATATATATATATAAAATTGGTGTGTACATATTTTAATGACCAAAGAATTGAGTTTAAATTGGGTGAATGTAGGTAGATTTCTTTTCACTTTTCTGTCCTCAAAAGCATGAATTCATGAGCCCTACCTGCAGAATCTGATTGTAGACATTTGAGAGATATATAAATCGATCTATACTAATATGCAAGCATATGCATATGATTTAAAGAGCCATAGTTCAGGCACACATGAAAACCTGAGTTTGATCTCTAGACCCCACATGCGAACACTGAGTGTGGAGGCTCATGCCTGGTATTTCAGCATTGGAGAGGCAGACACAGCAGATTCCAGATCCCTGGGGCTTACTGTAAGGCCAGCCTGCCTAGCCTAACTGGTAAGTTCCAGGCCAATGAGAAACCCTGTCTCAAGGAAAACAAAATGTAAACAGCATTCCTGAGGATGGTGCCCAACTTCGCCCTCTGGCCTCTACACACACAGACACAGTAACACACACACACACACACACACACACACACACACGAACACGCACACGCACATGCACACGCACATGCACACGCACACACACACTTCCAAAAGCACAAGGTTAAGATACAAATTTCCATGTACCTTTCAATGAATAAGAGGACACTTCCCTTTTGTTACTTTAATTTCTCTTTCTTATAGCTTCAGCTTCTGCATGTTGAAAGCAGAAAGTTAGCTCCTTCTTTGGTAGTGAACTGAAGTGAAATGTTTGCCATACTGTGTGCTATTCAGCTTTCTGTCACTATTTAACAATACCTTGAAAAAAAAAGCCAACTTGTGAAAATAAAAAGGTAATGGTGCACATACATTTGGAGGGTTCCATGCAATGGATGACCCAATGGCTCTGGAACTGCACTAAGGTAGCAAGTCGAACAAAGCCATTTACATCATGAGGAAGCAGAGGAAGAGGAAGAGACTGAGGTCACACCAGGGGTTCAAGGGCACAGGCGCTCTATTAGCCACTTTTCTTGTCACCATGACAGAATACATGAAAACACAACCTGGAGTTTATTTTGGCTCACAGTTTGAGGGTTCAGTCCATCATGGTGGAAAGGTGTGGCAGCTAGAACATGGAACAGTATGGCAGCAGGAACATGCGGCAGCTGGGAAGATTGTGTCTGCAGTCAGGAAACAGAGAGGGATAAATAAATGCTGGTACTCAACTCTCTTTCTAGCTTTCTCTTTAATATTCAGTCTGGAACCACAGCCCATGGGATGGTGACAGCCATATTCAAGGTGGGTGTTCCCACCTTAGTTAATGCCCCCCTACAACACTTTCAAGACAACCCTAGGGGTGTGTCTCTTAGGTGACAATGAAGATGAACCATCACACCTCCAGTAACCTGATGACCACCCTTAGGCCCAACTTCTCAAAAGTCCAATCATTGGCCAGTAGCACCATCATGGGGACCATGCCTTTAACACATGGATCTTTGGGGGACATTATATATTCCAACAGTAGAATTACCAAATGTACCAAAACTGGGTCTATTCAGTGGTGCCGTTGGACAACAAATGATTAATAAGTCTGTCACCAATGCTTTATAAAGTCCTTATACCCTCCCTACTTAAAGCTTCAGGTTGGAAAATTTGGTGAGTTACCTTGAGATATATGTAAATAACATACAAATGTCCAGTCTTGACTAATGCAATGTCTGCCACAAAAGACACATTTGATAAATATTTGTTACACCCAAATCCCTGGGTACAGGTGTCTTATTTATTAACAGTGTAGCCAATAGATTCAACCCCTTCCCTCAATCTATTTTGAATACATGTATGCCCATGGGCATTCAAAATCAGGCAAGACAGATAGACAACAGCATTTAGTTGGTTCCAATACCTTAATAATCAAGTTCATTGTTCTCTGTAGGTACCCGTCATTATCAAATCGAGCTCTCTATGTGACTATTACAGGCACAAATCAAGTTCATGCACACAAGAATGCTAGTATCCATCTGGCACCAGAGACCCAAATGTGAAAGGCGAGGTATTGTCTGAGGAAAAAAGTCAGCCTCATAATCAGGGAATAGAAAGTCATCTATAAATGTTGCTTCTCTTTCTGAAACAGTGATAAGTCACAAGTAAAGGGAAGAGTTATCACTGTTAACTGTTTCGGATCACCATCTGCAGAAGAATACGACAGAGTGGAAATTGCTTTTATAGAGTATTCAGTGAGACTTAAACATCTCATGATATGAAATGGGGTTCTCAGACATGTGCCAGATGCTATTAAATACAGAATGCTCTATGGGAAAACCATGCAAAATACATTCACCAATTGAATTACATTGCAGGGCATAAAGGGTTGAATACATAAACAAACCCCCATTACCTTAGTCTGTGGGCATTTTTCCTTATAGCTTTCAGATATAGAGCATGATAAATAAGAATAAATAGGATGCCTTATTATTTTTCCTTGTCAACAATATGTTGTCAATGAATCAGCAGACATAGTACAAAATATGTCATATGGTGTACCCATTTCTCATTTAATGAGACTTGCCATTCACATTCATACACACACACACCTCATCACACACACACATACATACACACACATCTCATCACACACACATACATATACACACCTCATCACACACACATACACACCACACACACATATATACACATACACCTCATCACACACACATACATACACACACCTCATCACACACACACACACACACACACACACACACACACACACACACCACAAAAAAGGGAACTCTTAATATAGCCAAAGATACAAAAATAAGAAGCTTGTGGAAAGAGTGAATGAGAAAATGAGTTAAATTTGCCAAAATCTAATAACTCCAGAGCTGTGGGGAGACAAAAGAGATTCCAACCCATTGCCAGGTAGAGGACAGAGGAAAAAATGAGGAAATGTCAGGAGACTATACAAACACCGAGGTTGTGAGGAAGGGCATTGAAGATGCTGAGCTTAGACAAGAACACTTTTCCCTTGAGCATTCCCTGAATGCTTGAGTTTGAGAAAAATACAATTGTAAATAAAAACCCCTTCCAGCTTCATGATCAACACATTGCTGTGAACTTCTTCAGAAGCAGGAGGTGGTCAACATTCTGAAGCAGTGCTGAAAGTTCAGAGACACCTGCCAGGACTAGGTAAGGGAAATTTGAGGCCAAAAGAGACCACAAAGTCAAGAAAAGCAAAATAAGCAATCAACTGGAAAAAAAAAGTGCTTATGGGCTAGAGAGATGGCTCAGTGGTGAAGGCGGTTGCCTGCAAAGCTGAAGGACTCAAGTTCAATTCCCCAGGACACAGGTAAAGTCAGATGCACGAGGTGGCACATGTGTCTGGAATTTGTTTGCACTCTCCCTGTCTGCCTCTTTCTTACTCTCTCTCTCTCTCTCTCTCTCTCTCTCTCTCAAATAAATAATCTTTTAAAATGGGTATAGTGACTGATTAGGAAGTTGGTGGTAGCAAAGAAGAGAAGAGAAGGAACCCAGAACACAGAAGTTGAGCCGTTCTCTCTAGAATGGTCCCTTCATTGGGAAATGAGCTGTCCTTCCCAGAGGACAGGTACTCAGGTGCCCTTGGCCAGCTCAACTCTACCCATTCCTGCTCAGAGTTGGCAGAGTAACTACAGAATGTTCCAGAATGCAACATCTTTGGAGAAGGAAGAACTTTGCAGACATGCCCAGCCTCTGCCTCCTACCTTTTCTGTTAGAACAGGATGTCCTTCAGGGCTGTAGCCCAGAATTCCAAGCGGCTCCCAGGATATGAGAACCCAGCCTGGAATGGTTTAGGGTCCCTTGGCTGTAGGCCACAAAAGTGAGATTCCAACCACCATGGCAGGTTTCCAGACTCTTCTTCTGGAACTAACTCACTATGAATCCTAGACTTCTGTTGTCCTTTCCCATCTGTGAGCAGTAAGACTGCTTGGCTTCAGCTGCTTGAGTGTTCCATCTAGGAATGGATGTGGCATCCTTGGGGAACTTACTTCCTAGCACTGGGTGCTAGGAAACTAGCAGAGCTGTCCTGGTTCATACAAGAGGGAACCCTTTTAGCTTTTTCCCTATTTGTGACTTTTTTCCCCATTAATTTTAGTCCAGGAACCAACTTGAAAAGTCAAGGGTGGGACCTAGAAGAAGATTCTCATGTTTTTAACTGTTTCCTTTCCATCACTGTCGTTGACATCCTCTACTCTGGTTAAAGTATCCTTTGGAGAGAAAAGAGACAAATGCCTCTGCTCGGAGCCTGTTTGACCAGAGCCATGCCTTGCTTTTGGAGTAGAGCTCATTTCACAAGCCAGGTTACTCCCACCAACAAACAAGGCTTTTGTCCGGGGCTTTCCAAAATGACA